>LBNU01032001.1:20881-62215 GCA_014162995.1 Artemisia annua
TGGTTTGATGACCATTGTAGCGAACTTGCTGACATAAGAAATGTAAGTTCAGACTAAAAACGTTATCGTATGAAATATTTATGAGCCTTTGTGCACGTTGTTTGAAACTAGGGTTGGGTTGCCGCTATCCTAGGTATATTGTGCAACTTTGGTTGCAATCATGCGCTCTTAACGGTGCATGTAGCTGATCATTGATGTTGGAGACACTATGGCGCAGAATCTTCGCGTTGGTGTGCAACCTGCATGGTGCAATGCACTTGGTAAAAAAGTGCTTGTTGCCTGTGAACAAATGGTTTGTACCTAAAAAAGGCGATGTACAATGGTTTCTAGGAAAACGAAAGGATTGGCCAAAAGTGATACCTATATGTAGTACTTGCAACTTCATATCCGAGCCTGAATTAATGATTTGTGAGTTCATTATATAATTCATGATAAATAGCGGGAATGACAATTAACATTCATCTGAGCCTGTGCTTGGTGTGCCACACTGCTTTTGTGCAATCTGCTGTGTGTGCACGTATGAGACAAAAAAACAAGAAAAGAAAAAAGAAAAAAGTGCCTTTGGAGCTTGGCAAAAATCTGCACTTGGACTTGACAAAAAAATTGGACAAAAAAAAAAAAAAAAAAAAAAAAAAAAAACAAAAACAAAAACTGAAAAAAAAGTACAAAAGTTGAAAATAAAATTAAAAAAAAGCTGCAAAAAAGTACCCTCCCACTAGGGAGGGTTTGGCAGAGTTTGTCCCTATGGGTCCTAGACCCCGTTCTTATAGTTGCTCCCCTTACTTTGTTTCATTGTTAAAATAGTAATCCGTACTTCTCACTATTAACAGGGCAATGTTGTAGCAGCAAATATGAATGTCAGTGATATTGAGTACTTTAGTTCAATCATCGAGCTTGGATCAACGTATAGGATTTCAGATTTCAACTATGAACCGACAAGCAAAGTGGCAGCAAACTCTTGAAAAAAAGGACGAGTCTTAGATTTGGAAGATACACAAAGTTTGAAAATATATCGGCAGTTTGTTTTTCAGACCATTTTTTAAACTTCATTTCGTATAACCAACTTGATTTCACGATAGCTCAGCTAGATAGCCAGGGTAAATTTAGCATCCTGTTCTGACAGACAATACATATTTATATTACCCATTCTTTGTAAACAAATGATTTATGTTAAACATGCTTTCTGTTCACAATTATATAGGTTTAGGTTCTGTAAGATGACTAAGATCAGTCGTTTTCGGAGATCCCAATAGTAGACAAACTGTTAGAAGAAAAAAATGACATTGAAAATTTGGAGTAATTAATTTCATATACCAACAATTTTTGAATACATAATGAGCAACATATCTTTCTTTTAAAATATGCTAAAATTATCTCAAGGACAGTGGAATATTTTTGAATTTACCATGTGGGACGACATGGCCTGAGAGTTTGGCAAGAGCTTACTTGAAAAGATGGAGAGGCCCATCATTATAGTTGTCAACTCACGTCGGGTGTTGCATTACAGGGGTATTTGCGTAACATTTAAATTTGTTTAAGAACATTTTTATTGAAAGAAATGTGCACTTATAGTGTTGATCGTTAACATTGCAGACTTGCAGTTATCTGCCACACTGGCAACTCATTATTATTTAGACCTGGACATTTCAGAAGCTGGGCATTCTTGGTCTAAGTAAGTAACTTGCATTAGAATTGAATTTACCCTAACAATTTTTCAGCAGTAGTTTTTTATATGTAAGTTGGCTATTTACATATGGTTATGGAACAGATACATGAAAAGTACAACAAGAATCCGTCACTTGACGTGTGCAAATATCGTCTCGAAGATCGTGAAAAAGGAGAGGCTAAGTAACCGATATTCTTTAGCCTTGCTGCTTCAGCAAAGCCCAGAGAATTACAAGGTAAGCTATCATGAAATGAAGAGCCTTTAAACTTGCATCCTATGTGTTTTTCGTGTTTGGCAGTTTAGTCCACATGTATTAAGTAGTGTTTGGCATTGTATTTTAGAAAACGCTTATGATTACTTATGGTTATAGGGAGTTAGGTTTGCATGTGAAGCATTAATACTTAATGTCAATAGATCAAGGGATTGGTATTACACTCATACACTTAGTCTACTAGCAAGACGAGGGACGATAATGGAGTTTGGGAGTGTGTAAATCATGGACCTCTGCCAGAGCCCACTTATAGGTAATATCCTAATAAACTGAACTCCATAGTGACCCTAAAACTGATGCTCTCGTTTAAAATATCGCTGCTGATTGCGCATGTATAATTTGAAAGTCTTTATGTTGGATGAAACAGTAAGAGCGTTGTTTACTTTTTTTTCACCTCATGTGCTGATGTCATCATTAGATGTATATCCGTGTCCTAAATTGGTTCAAAAGCTCGAAGCACTCGACCCCAACAAATACTAGCAGAGATACTAGCGATAGAAGGGGAGAAACATATATTCCAGTTTCATTTTAATACCTCGAGCAAAATTGGAGCTGTTGATTTCACTCTAGATGATGTGTTGGATAGTACCGTTGAGACAAATGGAACGACTAGAACACCAAAGGATATCAGAGGTTAGAATCTTTAGATTCGTCTATACTGTTTTGTAAGAAATGTTTGTGTTTTCCAATTGTTAACATCATGTTAGTTTTTCTACAGTCTATGGTACGCCATCATCATCTAATTCAACTAAGGTAGAAGATGTGGGAAAACAGCACTTAGAAGTGAACGTAGGACTAGATCTGTTAAAAGGCCAACCGTTTAGAGCTCACCAATGGAAGCAAGGAAAAAGGTAGTTGGAGTAGTGGAAATATGATCACTTTTGTTTTATTTCTACATTCTGACGTTTTCATGGGAAAGTGGCGTTGTTCAAGTTTTGAGTGATGCATGTCATGCTGATTATTTGATAAGCTGTGTAGTTGAACAATTCATGTTTATGTTTAGGTTGGTGTATGATCGGACCACTAAACAAGTGGTTGAACAATCTTTGTTGTTGGAAATTTTTCAATACCATTCGTATGTTTAAGTTATCGTTTGTATGGTGTAGTTATAGAGCAATCGGTTTAGTAGTCTAATGACATTGTTTAAAGTTCTGGGGTGTGGAAATATGTGGGACTGCCAATGGGTGATTGTTGCTCTATCATAAACACTCCTTTGTGAAAGCTATTGATTCTACCATCTCGTTTCGGTGTTCTCTTAATAATAGGTTTTATGATTTAAGTATTGGCGTTGTAGTGTTCCCTTGTATACGTTTTTTAAAAGTTTTTTGTTATGACGTCTTTTTTATGGGTTAATAGTAGATGTCGCTCTAAACGTTTGAGTTGGGCTGGTTGGCTTCAAAACCCGACTCTGTGTACTTCCATTATGTAATTGTTTGTTTTGTTCTAGCTTCTTGCTAGCTTAATAAAATTTCCGCCATTCAAAAAAAAAAAAAAAAAAAAAAAAAAAAAAAGACATCATTTTACCAATCTAAGTTAGATCAAAATCAAAGTTTTGAAAACTCAAGTTACTAAAACTAATGCTATAAACTTTCACATGTTAACAGTAACTGTCGCATTTATAATAAAAATCTTTTAAGAAACTGAAAAACTACTATTTTCAATGTGTTCAAATCGTATACAAACACTCGCAGCAACACACAAATAAAAGTACTCGTTGTATTACAATTACATCAAATTACACTAGATTACAACAAATTAAATAATGACTTGTGGTTCATCTTTTTTTCTCCTCTCAAAATCTAGACAAGGCAACGTTAAAGTTTAAACTTAGTTGGTGGATGAGGGGCTGGATTCCATGGAACAGCAGCACAGGGTAAGGTATGGGTCACACTCGAGTGGTGAGCTGTAGTGTGTGTATGTGCGAGTGAGTGACGGTGGTCCATTTGCAATTAGACTCGTTTACAGCTAAGCACAATGACAAATTAGAATTATACCTCCCTTCTTCCACAAGACTTTTTAGTAAATAAATAAATAATTACGAGTACTTTTTAGCATTTTATGCATTGTCTCTTTTTATTTAACTATTACTATTACTGTATATCATGAAGAATTAGTCACTTTATATTAATGTGAGCAACGCAAATAAAAAAATTGACCACGAATATTGTAAGTTTGTAACATCCAAATTGCAACTAGCTAGCTATATCTTGAGCATTAAGTATAAGAATCAGACAAAAATAATAATTAATAAAACAAGAAAAATACATATTTAATATAATGAAAACCTGATTAATAAAAACAAATCTTTTATATAATAAAAGAATTACATCATTTCGGAGTTTTTTTGTCAGAACAATCTTAGTGAAAAACAATTGGACCAATCAGATTGCTCGATTTTGACACATAGGTAAAATCTAGCAATATGATTGACCAATAAAAAGTCAAAATTGAATTGATTTTGGTCAAACTTTAATAAATTTGGTGGAGAATTTGATTTGAGGAACAAAAACATAAAAATATAGGTGTCAAATTTATAAAAATAAAAACTTAAAAAAAGATGAGGTAATTAATAAAACTTTAGTGGTTGAATTTTAAATATATTATATGGAGTTAAGTGTAAAATTATAAGTCTCCATATTTTTTAATAACTTTAGATAATAAACAAATAACCCCTTACACTTTATACCTCCTACACTTTATAATATGAACTTTGTTTACAATTATATGAGTATTAGTATTGGTTTGAGACTTCCATCCATTAAACTTACAAAATTTATAAATGTACGAATTAGTTTTAATATATGTTAAATACTTTTAAAATAAATATTAGTTTTAAACTTTCATCTATAAAAATATCTTTTTAAGATGTACGTTAAATATAAGTAAGAACTCATGTTATCTTATTAAAAGTTTAATCTATATGTACACGGGTTTGAATATTAAATACAGTTAAATTATTGTTAACGGTAATATAAATATCAAATGGTAAGTACGAGTTAAAGTGATATGAAAATAAATATACGCGATTGTACTTATAACGACTCATGTAATTATTATTTAAAGTTTATATACGGATATCCGGGAAAACATTTTTAAAAAACTTTACGGAGTATATTTTAACTTCATCAACGCTCATTATGTGCTACTAAATCGCACATTTTGTACAACATGATATCAATAGTTAAAGTTAAACAACAACATCAACCTCCACATTAATATCTATGTCAGCTAAAAAAAGTTAAATCTTTCATCCAATAAAATTTTTACAAAATATTAATTGATATTAATACATAATGAAAAACTCATGCATACTTATTAGTTGTACTTATATGGGAAAAAGTTATAAATACATAACGTACTTTTCAAAATAACTCATTATTCTCTATGAACTTTACTTATTGTCATAATACATAACCGTTTTCATTTTATTTGGTTATTTAACGACCGTTTGCAACAAACATATGCACCGTTAGTCCTTTATACTAACGACCGTTTATACTTAACTCAAAATTTGGTTTTCATACGTTTTTGTCTGTTTTTTTGTCAAACGTATGAAAACCAAATTTTGAGTTAAGTATAAACGGTCGTTAGTATAAAGGACTAACGGTGCAAATGTTTGTTGCAAACGGTCGTTAAATAACCAAATAAAATGAAAACGGTTATGTATTATGACAATAAGTAAAGTTCATAGAGCATAATGAGTTATTTTGAAAAGTACGTTATGTATTTATAACTTTTTCCCTACTTATATCACAATTTTCACAGTTAAATTCTTATATGTCCATATAATAAACAAAAATTTTAAAATAAATTTGATTTATGTGTAAACTCATGTGATCAAAGAACCTTTGACCCAATAATATTATGAGGAGACACGCTCAAGAATCCAATAACATTATAAGGAGACACGCTCAAGAATCCAATAAAAGGTCGATGCCACAGTTATATTTACAATTTCTGCTAACTATTTTTCTTACTTTCGCACATATTGATGCTCTAACTTTTTAAAATATACATAAAATTTTCTGTTTTTAAACGATAATACTATATAATTAAATTTTTCTGGAAAAACCCCGTGCGTGCACATGTATTATAACTAGTTGGAGCTAAAGGTGTGAAAACATTAATTTAAAACAACAAGCCTTTTTTTAGGTTACCAGTCAAATAATTATTATAGAACAAACCAATTAAACAACTTTGAGTGAGGAGAAATGATACATAGACCTAAAAATAGACCTAAAAATGGACCTAAACACATGTGGCATGATCCTGATGGGTTGTAAAATAAGTGGGTCCCTGACTGCAGCCATCAGGATGATGCCACATGTTTTTAGGTCCACAATTAGGTCTATTTTTAGATCCATGTATCATTTCTCTTGAGTAAATTGCAAGTTTTCTTAGCTAAAGAATCATACATATATATTATTATATGTACGCACCCGCGTATTTGTGATCGTGTATATATGCATGTACAAAATAAATGTATTTAGTTAATACTTAATTAACATAAGTTTTTAAATACAATGAATATTATGACATTCATGAATATATATTATGACATCTTTAAAATGATTACAATTATATTAAAATGCAAATTTACTGCAACGATAAAATATAAAAATGCAAATCTCTCTTGAATTATCCCATAAAATTTCATTTATATTTTGGAAATAGTTTACGTGTTTGTATTCAAAACTTTGTGCACAATTCATAGGTGTCTATCTTTTAAATAAACACCTTAAAGTATTTTTTTTATATAATGGTAAGTTTTAACTATCTCACAACGTTATATCACAAATATATCTTACTTTTCATAGCTAGAACTTGAACCCACAACTAAAATTGTGAAACTTCTCACACAACATGAGATAACGTTAGAACACAACCCCATTTGTTAAACACCAAAGAAGTTTATTCCAATAATAGTACAAACTTTAAACCAAAGAAGTTATTGTGCGTAATTTATGTGTAAAAGCTTCAACCTTTATTGCAAACTAAAGGGTAAACACATGGTTCGTTATTTAGTTCCGATGCATGGACCATCGTGGACTTATATTGTTTTTTGTAGGTTATAAACTTATGGTTTATTCATTTTCTTATTTTTATTAAGTTTAAAAACCAATTATATAAATTATAAACCAAGCTTCTTTCGTATCGTGCATGCTGCATGTACAACTGCTTTTGACTTCATTCTGTTTTAAAACTTAAAAAATACAATAGTGGTTGTAATTCTAAATTTTTTCTGGAGGTATTTTGGGTTCAATTTTGTATTAAAAAAAAATGTCGATTACTTGCCCATACATCAACGGTGTATAGCAGCGTTAATCTGTTATTTGTATGCAGATTTTTATATAATATATGGGTGCTGAGTATTAGTAAAGAAAATCATTGTTCTAAATTGTAATTAATTATTTAAATATTTAATAAGTTATATTGACATTTATAAATAAAAAGTTTTAATTTAACAATATTATTCATTAAAAATTTTGAAGCTTTACTAAGATGTTTTTTTTTTTTTTTTTTTTTTTTTTTTTTTTTCTTCATGTCATGAAATCATTCATGATTATTCCCTCCAAGCGTCTTTTTTTTCCAACTGTTATGAACATTTCTACACCTTCTTCAGCTAAAGTTTTTCAATTATCACCCCAAGGCTTAAAACTATACTTTAATGCACTTACAAATGACTAGGGGCTGTTTATTTTTTTTGTTAGCTAAGAGACAAATGGGTCCCACAGTCTCTTGCATTATCTTATTGGGGAGAGACATATATTTCACACTCTCTAAATTAAGGGCCCGTTTGGTATGGGGGTGGTAGGATTTGGGATTGGGAGTTGGAGTAAAAAGTAATGTTTGGTTGAATTTTTAAATCCAAATATTAGGAGTCATCCCCATATTCATGGGCATGTACAAAACCTTACCCTTCACCCTACTTTTATACATTTTTCATTTATTAGTGGGCCCATGTTACATCTTTCTCTCTTTCTCTCTCTTTATTTCTTTTTTTTTTTATATTATAAAAATATATTTTATTATTAATTTTTCTCTCTCCTCATTTAATTTAAACCTAAATTAAATCCAAATCCAAATTAAATCCAAATCTTTAGTCTAAATCCTAATCCTAATCCTAAACCCATCTACCAACCAAACGGGCCCTAAGATGATTTAGTGGAATTAGTGGGCCCAAACAAGAAAAGTAATAATATTAAATGGATGGGCCCCATGTTCCCTCCACTAACATAAAAAAAAAAAAAAAAAAAACATAGCCTAACATGCACATTGCTTCCCTCATGTTATAATAAACAAATATATAATGACTATAACTGGCAATGTACATTTTATCCACCTGTATAATACATTAATAAGCTTTGTAGGATTTTATGATATTTTTTGCATATAAAAAAGTATATCTATGAAATATAACAAAGTATTAAAAAAGATATTTATGATGTTGAACAAAGTTACAACCAATGGAATGAATAAAAAAAAAGATACTTCAAGCTCTATTATCATCCCACTCGGGTGTTTAAATTTGTTATATTGTTTTTAAACTCATTGAGGTGCATATGAAAATGGTAATACCATTATTAAGAAATATCACTTGAAAAAATACACTTAAATTTGCAAGTTTGCTTGGTGATATCATCACAAAATAGTTAGAGAAATGCGATTATTAACAAACTAGAGTTAACATGGAGGGAAACACAAGCTACGTTCAGTTTTCGAGTTAAAAATTTGAGAGGAAAGAAAAAGAGATGGAATTTTTTTGTGTTATTGAGTTTTTTTAAGAGAGGAAAGTGAAGTGGTAAAAAAGATGAGAGGAAGTTTTCTTAATGAAATCTTTCTTATATTTTTAAGAGGAAAGGCAAGCTAAACTCAAGAACCGAGCGTAAAAGTCGATATGTAAAAGTCAATATTGGATTATTGTAACATTAAAGGAAGAAAGCATAGACGAGGTCCACTGGAAATAAATTGGTTTAGGTAACTAAGTTGGCGCATGTGAAAGAAGTGAAATAGAATGATGGATGTACTTTCGAAATTAATAAAGAAGTTCTACTATAATGAAATTTCCAAACTTATACAAGAGTGTAATGAATGGGTTAAAGTGGCATTTCCAAATACATGCCAAAAATAAATGGAGGAGGGTTAAAGTGACGTTTCCAGTGCTTCTTTGACACACTTTCAGATATTTGGACGTGCAATTGTCATTTTATTTACTCATAAATGTACATTTGATGTAATTGTATTGTCATTTCTAAAAATTACATCCAAGATCTACTTTTATGTAATATGTAAATCTTTCAAACTTATCTCTCCACTCTTTCTTATAGGAAAAAAAAAAGGAAGTAAATTCAAGTAAACGTTTGGTCACACGGTTAACATGTAAGTTGATTAACGTTATCTATGTATGTCACGTGATGGGTTATTTGGAAGTTTCGTAACCAAGTTTTGTTTGGTCCTAATCAGCCTCGTTTGAAGCTTTTTTTTATAACATTGCTTGTTTATCTTATTCTTGGTGTTCTAATAAATGTAAATTTAATTATGGTTGGAACGCTTGGATGAAATGTCCTAGATACTTTTCTTTGTAATGTCTTCTAGCTCTTTACTAGCTTCTAATAAAATTGCCGTTCCAAAAAGGAAAAAAAAAAACCGTTATCTATGTATGTATAACAGTAAATCCAAAGTTTCGTCTAAAAACATAGTTGAGACACACATCAAATTTATTTATTAGAAAACAAAAAGAGATATAGTACATGAAAATTTTCACATACCACACCTTTTTGAATAATAATTTTTTTTTAACAGTTGTGGTAAATTTTTTTGTAACCATCACACTAACAGTGTTAGATCTTAATTTTTGTTAAGTGCAAAATATCTTGAAATTACCACATCAATCTCCTTTAAAAAAAAAAAAAAGGATTTTACTTGATTTGAGTTTGTGATGATGCAATGTTTTAAAGCCGGTTTGTGAATTGACCCGGTCGAGCCGCCAGGTCACGGTTCAACCAGTTTAACCATCGGTTCAACCGAGTTTTTCGTTCAAAACTGGCTTTCGATCAACCAACCAATTTACAGTTCAACCAGCCGGGTCAACTCGGGTTTTAAAACAATGTGATGATGAATTCAAACCCTATGAATTAATCAGCACAAATGTCGAAAACCATAATTACTAAAAAAAAAAAAAACATTTAAAAACTCAACAATTACCACAAAAACAAGGACACAAACTATAACATCCAAAAACAAACTAAAAAGCAAAAGTAAACCCAAGGGTTGAATATGAAACATCCATAAACCACAAGACACAAAGCACCAACACACACACATTCATCTAAACTATTTAAAAAAGCTTCTCAAACCCCCCCCCTTACTCTGTCTTCCTTTCTTTTTAACAAACCAACACTACCACTCAACCACTCCACCATCACCACCACCGCCACGTCATCACCAACACAACAGATCTTCTTCATCACTTACCTCAAACATCTTCAACAACCTTATAAAAAAAAAAAAACACAACAACAAATTCATTAAATCATATATTTGTTTAACTACATTGTTACTGGTAAGCTTATTTTCATTTCTCATTTATTTACTTTTATTAATTAATTAATTTATTATTATTTTATTTTATTTTATTTTTTTCCGATTGATCTAATGGAGTTTGGTGTGTTACTTTTTATAAAGTTTTAACTAATATCTAATCTATCTAAACTTTTTACTATTTGTCGGTGATTTTTTTTATTTTTATTTTTTTTTAATTAATTTTAGCTTTAACTTTACTAAATTTCATATCAATTTGAATTTATTTGTGATAATATATGAATCTATTAAATTGCATTGTTGAGATTTAATTATTAATTACTAAATATAGGTTAATGCTGTGGTGTACTAATTGCCAAATTATATTATTTTATATTTTTAGTAATTAATTTGTTTGATTACATTTGTTTTTTTCTAAATTGATGTCGGTGTTAATGTTTTATTTGATTTTTTTTTTAATTTATTTGTGTTTAATTAATTATGTGTCAATTTAATTATGTCCAGAATTGGTGATGCATGTTAATAATTGCTGNCCTTTCTTTTTAACAAACCAACACTACCACTCAACCACTCCACCATCACCACCACCACCACCGCCACGTCATCACCAACACAACAGATCTTCTTCATCACTTTTACCTCAAACAACAACATCCTTATAAAAAAAACAACAAATTCATTAAATCATATATTTGTTTAACTACATTGTTACTGGTAAGCTTCTTTTCATTTCTCATTTATTTACTTTTATTAATTAATTAATTTATTATTTTTTATTATTATTTTTTTTTCCGATTGATCTAATGGAGTTTGGTGTGTTACTTTTTATAAAGTTTTAACTAATAGCTAATCTATCTAAACTTTTTACTATTTGTCGGTGATTTTTTTATTTTTATTTTTTTAAATTAATTTTAGCTTTAACTTTACTAAATTTCATATCAATTTGAATTTATTTGTGATAATATATGAATCTATTAAATTGCATTGTTGAGATTTAATTATTAATTACTAAATATAGGTTAATGCTGTGGTGTACTAATTGCCAAATTATATTATTTTATATTTTTAGTAATTAATTTTGTTTGATTACATTTGTTTTTTTCTAAATTGATGTCGGTGTTAATGTTTTATTTGATTTTTTTTTTAATTTATTTGTGTTTAATTAATTATGTGTCAATTTAATTATGTCCAGAATTGGTGATGCATGTTAATAATTGCTGGATTTGATATTTAAATTTTTTGAGGTTGTCAATTTCATAGCTATTGGTGTTAGGTCTTAATCTATTTTTTCTCACCTAAAATAAAGTTATATTTACTGTAATATATTTAAAAAAAAAAAAAAAATGTTTGCATAATAATAAGATGAAAGGTCCCCATTTTATGAGTACTCAAGTCTGAAGCAATAGGTGTTATTATCTTTCTGGTGCTGGCAGCAGGTTCAGAAATTGTTTTTATTTTCTTTTATAAATATATTTGATTATTATTTTTGGTTATGGGAGTTAGTGGACACATGCTAACAATGTGTTGTGATGCAATGATTCATAATGTGTTACAGTATTATCATCATACTCTCACTTGACAGAAAAGCAATCTATATACCTTTTTTTTTTATATACGCAATTTGCTTTTGGAAATACTTTACATGATAAATTAGATCTTTGACTCACCGATTCACCATGACCATTTCCCGAACCCTTTCCCCGTGACCATGTTCCATGGAAAACGATAATGTTTGATGATTTTTGGGTGAATTTATTTTACTATTTATGTGTTGATTGAAGGTAAAAAAACATGGAGGAATGTTGACTATGGACCTCTAGTTTATGAAAGTGAAATGCTTTTATGAAACCTAGTAAATAAATACCTACGCGAGTCTATAAGTTTGTTTTTAGTAGTACTGGCGATTAATTCAACACTTTTGAACAGACATGTTACCTACTATTAATTTCCAAGTCACTTACTTATATTTTGGTTGGTATATCATGTGTTAGTAACTGGATGTTTATTTATTTGGTACATTAGTTCAGTAGATCATGGATCGTCGGAGTTGGCCCTGGAAGAAGAAATCATCAGATAAGGACAAGTCAGGTGCCGACAAAGCAATTGTTGTGTCGGAATCTGTTAGTGTCACAGCTTCAGCTGGTTCTCAGGGTGACAAGGTTTGTTCGGTGTCAATTTGATTTTTCTTTCTTAAACCTGTAATACTTTCGTCGGGTTTTTATGTGTGACTCTAAACTTTCAGGTGAAACAAGATAGCTACAAAAAGCCTAATTATGTGCAAATTTCTGTCGAGTCATATTCACATTTAACGGGATTGGAGGATCAAGTTAAGTCGTATGAGGATCAGCTGAAATCATACGAAGATCAAGTGAAATCATATGATGAACAAGTGAAAAAATACGAGGATCAGCAGTTGGTATATGAGGATCAGATAAAGAATTTAGAAGATGAAGTCAAGGATTTGAATGAGCAGCTGTCTGCAGCCCATGACGAGATAACGACCAAGGAGAATGTTGTGAAGCAGCACGCTAAAGTCGCAGAGGATGCCGTCTCAGGTATGTTGATGAGTTATTCTTATTACACGAGAAAAATGCTATCTGAAAAATCATGAAATATCTTAATTATACATGTTTTTATATTTCACAGGTTGGGAAAAGGCAGAGGCTGAAGCTGCAACCCTGAAAAATCATCTAGAATCTGTCACTCTGTTAAAACTTACAGCTGAAGATAAAGCATCACATTTGGACGGTGCTCTGAAGGAGTGCATGCGGCAAATAAGAAACTTAAAGGAAGAGCATACACAGAATGTATATGATGTCGTTCTTGCAAAAACGAAGCAATGGGATAAGCTGAAGCTCGAGTTTGATGCAAAGATAGCAAACCTAGATCAAGAACTCATGCGATCTGCTGCTGAAAATGCTGCAGTTTCAAGGTCTTTACAGGAGCGTTCTAATATGCTGATCAAAATGAGTGAAGAGAAATCAGAAGCAGAAGCAGAGATCGAGCATTTAAAAAGCAATATTGATTCATGTGAGAGGGAAATCAATTCTCTTAAATATGAACTACATATAGTTGCTAAGGAGTTAGAAATTCGTAATGAAGAAAAAAATATGAGTGTACGATCTGCTGAAGTCGCAAACAAGCAGCATTTGGAAGGCGTAAAGAAAATTGCTAAACTGGAAGCAGAGTGCCAAAGACTGCGTGGTCTTGTTAGGAAGAAGTTACCTGGGCCCGCAGCACTGGCTCAAATGAAACTAGAAGTTGATAGTTTGGGTCGGGATTATGGTGAAACCCGAGTCAAACGGTCTCCGGTTAAACCCCCGATTTCAAGTCCACAAAGTCCACATTTCTCTTCGTTACCCGACTTCTCACTTGACAACATACAAAAATATCAAAAAGAGAATGAGTTGCTGACTGAGCGTCTATTGGGAATGGAAGAAGAAACAAAGATGCTGAAAGAAGCTTTGGCGAAACGCAACACTGAACTTCAGGCTTCAAGGAACATTTGTGCTAAAACAGTTAGCAAACTTCAGAGTCTGGAAGCTCAATTGCAGTCGTCCAATTCTCAACTAAAAACCACAATGAGTCAAAATGCAAGCAGCCCTCCAAGCGTGGCCTCGTTTTCAGAAGAAGGAAATGATGATGAAGTGAGTGTTGCTGGTTCTTGGGCTACGACTATGATCTCTGAGCTATCACATAACAAAAAGGACAAGAGCACTGAAAGTCCTCAAAGAACTGAAAATGCAAACCGTCTGGAGCTTATGGATGATTTCTTGGAGATGGAGAAGTTGGCTTATTCATCAAATGATTCAGCCGGAACCAAATCCTGTTCAGATACTTCTGGTATCGCGAATAATGACCAAGTTGCAGTTGCCACTGATGTAGAAAAGCCCGAGTCAGATTCTACAAAGAAACCTAATGGAGATGAAGATTTACTACCCTTAGCCAATGTTAAATCTAAAATATCTGATTTATTGAATTCATTACCTAAAGATACAGATTCAGAAAAACTATATGAAGAAATCAGCCGAGCTGTACAGAGTAGTAATAATCTTGAGTCGGCGGGGGAAAAGGATGAAGAATTGGCTGCTGCTATTTCTCGGATTTATGACTTTGTTTTAACTCTAGGGAAAGAGGCAAAGTCTGCGGTGGGAACTTCTATCGAAGAAAATGGTTTGATCGAGAAGCTTGAGGAGTTTAATGTGGCCTTTAAAGAGATTGAAAGCAGTAAAGTTAATGTAAATGATTTTGTTCTTAGCGTTTCCGGTGTACTCTGTAAAGCTGGTGAATGTAGGTTCGGTTTTGTGGGATATGAAATGAATGATGCTGAAACGAGTAGTCCTGATTGCATAGACAAAGTTGCTTTGCTTGAGAATAAGGTAGAATCACGAGGGGGTTATTCAAATGGCTGTACCCGATTTTCAGATACCACTTCAGATACGGACGTACCTCATGATGGTAACTCTGTCCCAACCTCTGACATAAACGTGTCATCGTGGAAATGCTCCTTAGAGGAGTTTGAACAGATGAAATTAGAAAAAGAAAAGATGGTTATAGATCTTGCTAAATGTACAGAAAATCTTGAGACTACCAAATCACAGTTATCTGAAACTGAACAACAGTTGTCTGAAGTTAAATCTCAGTTGATAGCTGCTCAAAAGTTGAACGGTTTGTCTGAGACACAGCTCAAGTGTATGGCAGAGTCGTATAACTCACTTGAGGTTCGTGCTGGCGACTTGCAGTCTCGTGTAAACTCTTTAGAGTCCAAGATAGCAATGTTGGATAATGAGCTTGAGGAAGAGAAGAAAAATCACAAGGACACTGAGGCGAAGTGCAAGGATCTTCAAGAGCAGTTGCAAAGGTAAACAACCTATATTTTAATAAAACTTCTTTATTTCATTGACTTGCTAAATTTATTTCTTGTTTAATCTTAGGACTATGAAAAAGGTAGAAACATGTTTTGTTATCAAAGTTGTTTTTAGTTTATTAAGGATTGTTAAAACTTACAAAACATCTCGTGCATATTTAATTATAGTAATTTGTTTATCTAAATTTATGACATCTAAAAGCATGCATCATTTTGCGTTGGTTCTTATGTGGTGAATTATGCATCTGATTTACCTTTTTGGCTAATTAATCTCAGGATTGAAACCTCCCCTGTTGCGGAAGTCGATTCCAAAACTAACCAGGTGAGTCCTTGTCTTTCTTCATGACATCTGTTATTATAGCAATCACCTAAATAACAGTTTCTCTTTACAAATGTGTGTTATACCTCATTTAAACCTATATTTCCTTGGTGGTTTGCAAGTGCAATTTGTTACTTAGCTCTCTTTTAGCAAACTAGATAGCGTACTCATGAGCCATCAGGAACTACTGGCTCTAGGCTTTAGCTCCTTTCATCTTCTCATGATTCCATGGTTCAANAAGGATACAGATTCAGAAAAACTATATGAAGAAATCAGCCGAGCTGTACAGAGTAGTAATAATCTTGAGTCGGCGGGGGAAAAGGATGTAGAATTGGCTGCTGCTATTTCTCGGATTTATGATTTTGTTTTAACTCTAGGGAAAGAGGCAAAGTCTGCGGTGGGAACTTCTATCGAAGAAAATGGTTTGATCGAGAAGCTTGAGGAGTTTAATGTGGCCTTTAAAGAGATTGAAAGCAGTAAAATTAATGTAAATGATTTTGTTCTCAGCGTTTCTGGTGTACTCTGTAAAGCTGGTGAATGTCGGTTCGGTTTTGTGGGATATGAACTGAATGATGCTGAAACGAGTAGTCCTGATTGCATAGACAAAGTTGCTTTGCTTGAGAATAAGGTAGAATCGCGAGAGGGTTATTCAAATGGCTGTACCCGATTTTCAGATACCACTTCAGATACGGACGTACCTCATGATGGTAACTCTGTCCCGACATCTGACATAAACGTGTCATCGTGGAAATGCTCCTTAGAGGAGTTTGAACAGATGAAATTAGAAAAAGAAAAGATGGTTATAGATCTTGCTAAATGTACTGAAAATCTTGAGACTACCAAATCACAGTTATCTGAAACTGAACAACATTTATCTGAAGTTAAATCTCAGTTGATAGCTGCTCAAAAGTTGAATGGTTTGTCTGAGACACAGCTCAAGTGTATGGCAGAGTCTTATAACTCACTTGAGGTTCGTGCTGGCGATTTGCAGTCTCGCGTAAACTCTTTAGAGTCCAAGATAGCAATGTTGGATAATGAGCTTGAGGAAGAGAAGAAAAATCACAAGGATACCGAGGCGAAATGCAAGGATCTTCAAGAGCAGTTGCAAAGGTAAACAACCTATATTTTAATAAAACTTCTTTATTTCGTTGACTTGCTCAATTTATTTCTTGTTTAATCTTAGGACTATGAAAAAGGTAGAAACATGTTTCGTTATCAAAGTTGTTTTTAGTAACTTACAAAACATATCGTGTATATTTAGGTATAGTAATTTGTTTATCTAAATTTATGACATCTAAATCCATGCATCATTTTGCGTTGGTTCTTATGCGGTGAATTATGCATCTGATTTACCTTTTTGGCTAATTAATCTCAGGATTGAAACCTCCCCTGTTGCGGAAGTCGATTCCAAAACTAACCAGGTGAGTCCTTGTCTTTCTTCATGACATCTGTTATTATAGCAATCACCTAAAATAACAGTTTCCATTTAAAAATGTGTGTTATACCTCAATTAAACCTATATTTCCTTGGTGGTTTGCAAGTGCAATTTGTTACTTAGCTCTCTTTTAGCAAACTAGATAGCATACTCATGAGCCATCAGGAACTACTGACTCTAGGCTTTAGCTCCTTTCATCTTCTCATGATTCCATGGTTCAAGAATGACATACAAGCATAGGGGCTAAAAATCCATGAACATGTCCCTTTTGGGATATCTAATTTTATTACAAAATTCCTTTATGTCAAACTTCTAGCCAAAATTATCATCATCATCATTTACTCCACTGTGAAAGATGCTATTTTACCCTTCTCATTAAATATCAACATTCCCTCTCTCGGCATCTTTTGAACTCAGACTGCTTTTTACTGCTTTTTTCTTGTAAGACAGTTGAATTTGTATGGGTAATTGGGTCCACAAGGTTTCATTTATCGCATTTATGAAGAGTGCTTTTAATGCATTCAGCTACTAGTCAAGAATTCAATACGATGTCTGGTTAGTTACCATTGCAATTTTAATAACTTATACTAGCCGAGATAAGTTCAGTTCTGATAATAAAAAAAGGTGTGAATGTTTGACATATAACGAATGAAAGTTAGCTTTATGAAAGATTTAAGGACCTTTTTTCTCAAAATTGTTGAATACATAAAAAAATTTCCCGTTTTTGTAAAGATTGAGTTCATAGTTGTTATAAATTGATCTTATTACATCTTTTAATAAGCAAGAAATCAGTGGATACCCCACATTGGCAAATTTCATCCATATCATTATGTTACGGTTCTTGGCAATTTTCTTGATAAATATATGCTGGTTTATGATAACATCATTTTTCGTTACTCTTAGTCGACCCTTTAGTTGAATTTGACGGATTACATGCCTATGAAATCATAGAGTATATTTTGGGACGTAGGTAGCAGTATACTTCAGTTGCTTTTAATTGTGTTTTGCAGAATTATACACATAATTACTCAGCTATCTTCATTAGAAACTTAACTGTTGCATTTAGTGTGGATGTAATTTTCTAAAAATTATACATCTAATAATCTTGGTGAAAATGCGTCTAAACCTGCTATTTCGAAGATGTAGATACTAAAAACAAATATTATGCTCTTCATTTCAGGAGAGAGAATTGCAAGCAGCTGCAGAAAAGCTAGCAGAGTGTCAAGAAACAATATTTCTTCTCGGAAAGCAGTTAAACGGCATGCGTCCTCAACCTGAGCTCATGGGGTCTCCGGTCAACGAGATGAGTCAAAAAGGTCAAACCTTAGTTGAACAAGAAGAACATGAAGATGACGATGAAGAAGAATTAACAACCAGTAGTGGCATGAACTTGCAGCTTGGAAACGAGTCTCCTATTCAATCAGACAACCACCACTTTAGTCCTTCTGATTCTGAAGCAAACAATCTATTGAGATCACCCATCAGTTCAAAAACCTCAAAACATCGACCCACCAAATCAGGATCATCGTCTTCATCATCATCTAACCCTACACCTGAAAAGAACACTCGTGGGTTTAGCCGATTCTTTTCTACAAAAGCTAAGTGAGCCTTGACCTGTGAGTTTGTGTAGATACTATGGAAATGGAAATTCTGGCAGTGGAGTGGAGATTTCAGTTTAAAAACATTTCGTTATTTGCGAGGTAAATTTTTGTATTACATGCCTGTATTTGATCATGATCTTGATCTTAATCTCCCCCATATAAGTGGTTAATTAGTGTATGAATTTTATTTCTTTATATTTTTTGGTTTGTTTCTGAACATGACATAAGCTTTTCATGAAATATGCTTTTACTTGAAGAAACAACTCAATGTTGTGTTAGTACAATGTTGTTGTCATTAACAAAAAAAGAGTGCAATACTCCATTTATATTCATTCATGTTTTGTTAGTTTAATGTTTTTTCTTACCTAAGTTAGCACAGAAGAGTAATAATGACTAGTTTTGAAGCAATCAGTATAGTTCTTTTGTGACCATAACAATGCGATAGTCCGTCGAGGGGACCAAAAGGTTGGATGGCATTAATAGCATCAAAAAACAGCCTTGACGAGTTCATTCAAATTAGGTTAGAGCTTCGACCTGCTTCCTAACATATCATAAACCAATCAAATACCAACTCTGAGACCTTAAATACCATTTCTGGGCATTAATGGCGATGAACCCGAATAAGTAAATGTATGAACATTTACCAAGTCTTGCTAAAATTTACCGAATAAGTAAATGTATGAAACCTATTTGACAATAAAATTTCATTTCCGGGCATCAATGGCGATGAACTGAAGAAGTAAATGTATGAACATTTACCAAGTCTTGGCTAAAATGTGTACTTAATAGACGGAAATAGCGGTTCTCTTCAGCCTATTTTATGACTAATGTCCTTTATATTCACCAAACAAGAACATCAATATAAAACAGTTACACTGCCATATGTGAATTATGCAATTTGTGTGACTAGTGGCCCGTTTTACAAGTAATTTGTATCGTTGGTGCATCACAAAGTGCTATAGTTGATCTTGCAACATCTTTATCATAACTTCAAAAGTTTGAATGACAACGAATCCGCCCAACTAAAAGCAATAAACTGGAACCCTATAAAGTATAAACAACAAAAATCATACCAAACCAGTTCTACCCGGTACATAGGGAATTGCATCATTCTAAAAGATTAAGGATACGTTTGGTACATAGTAACGGGAATGGGGGAATACTTTCATTCCTAATAAACACGTTTGTTTAGTGACTATAACTTTTTAAATTATAAATGATATCCAAATATTTTACTATACTCCATACCCACCGAAAAAATATCTATACAAATTTATTGTGGGCCTCCAAATTTTTGTTTTGTTTAGCATCTTTCAAAATTGTCATAAGTTTTTTTTGTAATGGCGGGACTCAAGTATTTCAAAATTGTCATTTTTTTCCTCTTTGTAAATTGTAACAGTGTACCTACATTTTTTGAATTAGATGTTTATATATTGTTATTTGTTGCGCATTAATAATTTTGAACAAGAAAATTTTGATACCGATATCGGATTATTTAGAAGCCAAACACCGGTATCGGAATTTATACCTCAACTCATACCGATTTCCATTCCAACCTATATATAAACCCATACCGATAAAGATTCCAAACCAAATGTGCACTCAATCCTATACTATATAATAGGCTAAGCATGACACATTATCATGGCTAGAAATGACACAACAAAATAGGCCGGATTTCATATTAAGAATTAAGCCTTAGTGAGGTTCGACCTTGGGTTTCCCAACTCACAAACGAAGTGCTCAACCAACTGAGCAAGCAATCGTTAGTGATATGATTTTCAAAACTAAATCCTAATGCAATAACAGAAGACCAATACATCCTAAATTAGTCATAAACCTGTAACCCATTCCCTAAAATTACTCACAATGTTTAAACCGCATTAGATACGCATTTTGGGGTGGCCACGTAAATGGTTTTAAACGGCCATAGAATACTTTGGTTAGGTTACACATTTTGGGGCGGCCACTCCTCGGATAACCTGAAAATGAAAAACTCGTATGTTTATCCGTTCATTGAAGTTCTTTGTACAAAATTGACTTCGTTACTCAAAGTAAGCAGACACTTTCTTCTACATGATCACCAACATTTTCTTCAACATATATTATCTTTTGGGTGGACGCTTACCGGTTATCAACGTTTTAAAATAAAAAAGTTATCCATTGTAAGTTTGAAGCCGTGCGATAGTACAAGCCAATTAATGAGATCCATACTAAATTTGTTATCCACTTAATATTAAAAGCCCGTTTGGTTTGTAGATGGGTTTAGATTAGGATTTGGATTTGAATGTAAAGTTGTAGATTAGGATTTGGATTTGAATTTAATGTAGGAGAGAGAAAATACATAGTAGAATAAATATGTTATTATTTTATTAATATATATAAAAATATAAAAAGAGAATGTGAGAGGAAAAAAATAAAAAAGAGCAAAAAACAATGGGACCCACACAAATAAAAAGAAATCCAGCCTCCCCCTTGGGGTTTCTCTCTCCTACACTATTTGGGCATCAAAGCTATTTTTAAATCCTTAGAGTTGAACCAAACAATTACTAAATAAGATTGATGCCAAAGTTGGCCCCCAAAACAGTCAACCAAACGGACCCTAAAATGGTAAGAAGGTTATCGGTCCCTTTTTGTCAAAATCTTTTGAGTCCAATCCAAATAAACGCCGGTTGAGGAGGATTTGGGTCGGATTTTATGGCCCACAAAATACAATTCGCTACATGCCAAAAGTTTTTTATAGATCCAACTTTTACCATATAACCCATCAAGCAATCTTAGCCACTCATTTTTTTTATCAAAATAAAAAAATAAACTTCAACCATTTTCTTAAAACTTAAATATTTCGCAAACCGTAAATCGTCAAGCTACAAAAAAAATATCATCGCGACGAGAATTAAATTATCTTTCTATAGACATGCATTGTTATATACTTTCGACGAACTTTTTTTTCGATGAACTTTATTTTTTTCGCCCAGAAAAATCATATATGATTCGTAAGAATCATATATGATTCGATTTTAACAAATCATATATGATTCTTACGAATCATATATGATTCGTAAGAATCATATATGATTCGTAAGAATCGAATCATATATGATTTTTTACGAATCATATATGATTTTTACGAATCATATATGATTCTTTCTGGGCGGAAATTAAAAAAAAAAAAAAATTCGTCGAAAAAAAAAATTCGTCGAAAGTATATAACAATGCATATCTATAGAAAGATCATTTAATTCTCGTCGCGATGGTATTTTTTTTGTAGCTTGAAGATTTACCGTTTGCAAGATATGTTGTTTTGAAAAAAAAAGTGAAAAATATAAATGGATGGCTATGATTGGTTGATAGGTTCTATGACATGTATGGGTTCTTTATGGATCTCAACTCTTGGCTACATTATTTATTTACCTGTAACCAAGTGGAATGTGTTGACCTTTGTAATTCTTATCTAATTAGTTTTGATATATTAAATCAACTTTTTAAGAAGAATATTTCTAACCTAATAACATGTCAGGTTATATTGTTGTTTCAAAGATAAAGCTCTAGGCCTCTAGCTTAATGCAGATTTTGTATGTCTCTAGCTACGTTTATAAAGCTTAGATTTGAACCGATAGCCATGGTTCCCTTGTCGTTAAGTATACGATGACAACTACATGACCTGTCTTGATACCTAAGTGAATTGTAGTGGCACAATAATATACATTATTAGATTAGCGAATACCACACATGATTCGAAAAAAATGTATTTCCTTTGTCTCTAGATAGTGTATCAATCTACGTCTTGATGAGTTCTTGAGTTTCACCCACTTATCACATTTTTTATTTAACTAAATATTGTATTAAAGCATACTCCGTACCAAAGAGACGAATTATACGCATGCAAATTGATCATACACTTGATAAAGATATTCTTGTTTAATATGGTGTGAAAGAGAAGACAACAGACGACTTCTATTCTTTGCTAAATTGGTTATGCAACATATCTAGAAATCAACATACAATAAAAGATAACCTCCTTTTTGTTAAAATAAAAGAGTTGACCAAGCATATTTGTTTAATTGCGTGGACTGTGGGTAATGATGGTTTCGGACCTTATAGCCGACTCATTCACTAGATTTGAGCCATCTGCCACACATACTCAAATCAGATAAATCACATCCCTCCTTTAGTGAAAAGGTAGCCATATGCGTGCTCTTTTTGTTACACCCACGGATGGGCTGGGTCGTGGCAAACGGTCCAGGAAAGCACCGGGTTGGCATCAAGGGTGGTTTACTTGTACTAACCGTCGTCGAAGGTCCACCAACACGAGACAATGACTGATTATGGTTTCCCATAGTGGTCACAGTCCGAGTCGTGATACCTGATGTCGGAACAGTTTGATCCTCCAAACGATCGGTGATCCGAGCCAATGCAAACGCATCACCTAGTGTATAGTAGTTGGTTTCGACACCAACAACTCTCGCTGTAAGTGAATTTTAAGTCCAGAAACATAGAAAGAAATAAGCAAAGATTCTGGTATATCCGTAACCCTGTTCATTAGTTTTTCAAACTCGCGTTGATAATCTTCAACCGTACCTGTTTGTAACAGTTTCGACAACGCCCCTTGCGGATCTTCATATTTTGATGGCCCAAAACGATTTTTAACACTCTCCACAAATCGATCCCAATTGGTAATCAAACCGTTACGTGTCATCCATCGAAACCACTCCGCCGCCGCACCTTCTAAATTAAACCCCACAATCCTCAAGCGTTGATCTGCGGGAGTATGAAGCAACGAAAAGTATTCATTGATGGAAAATATCCAGCTATCTGGATCGCTTCCTGAAAACTTAGGAACATCCAACCGCATAGACCGCGGTAACAACGATCCTTGATCACCACCTGCCCCACGACGGGCCTGAAGTAACCCCTGAGTAACTTGCAATTCAGACCTTAATAACTCAATTTGTTCCTGAAAAGCTGCAGCCTGTTGTTGTGCGCGCAAGTTAGCCGCATCAGCCTGCTCCTTAAGCAATAATCGAATGGTATTTTCTTCCATGAGAACGATGAAAGCACCAATTGATACGACTTGAATCGTACCAAGGTAGCACCACTATAGCGTGTGCAAGCTCCTAAGAAAAAGATGAGAAAACCAGAGAATTATTTGACACAAGAAAACTGACTTTCATTAATGCCTGACCCGATATATATAGATAAACCCTAACTTGTATCACAAGTCGATTACAAGTTAGATTCTAGAACAACGATACTTTCCTAATGAAACACAAAAGACAGAATTTCCTAAAGAACAGATAAACTTAACGATAGATAAATGGGTTAGACAAGTCCTAACCCATTACAAACTCCTCATGCCAACCCGGTGCTTTCCTGGACCGTTTGCCACGACCCAGCCCACTATCATCCGTGGGTGTAACACTTTTATCCTTGGCATATAGAAGCTATATAAAGTTATTGACGAAAATTGCGACGTGGAAAATGATAATGTTTGTGTGTATTAATCTATCGACAAACACAGCTGATAGGAGCATGCATGTTTATCACTTACAAGTTTCAAAGTACAACTTGAACACAAGTATTATCATATACTGTTAATGATAACTACATGTGTTGGTCTCAATTCTCAAGTAGTAGCTTTCAATCAAACTACAAACCTTTCGTTTGACGTATGTATTTGGATTATGCATGTAGCTCCATCGACGTTATATTACAACTGGAATACAAAAATGTCGTCCGTATTTAATGTTGTTTTTTAGAACTTATTATTAGATGATACCCTAGATTACATTAAGGTGACTGGTATTACACAAGAGATGAAGATGGAGTTTTAACGGTCACTCTTCCCAAACTGAAAAAAGGAGGAAATTAATGACGGCAAGATCAAGATCAAGATAAACTCAAACATCATACCATTGATGGTGTCATATACGAAATTACTATGGGTAGATTGATCTATGCCTTAATTTTCTATTTATTTGATTCAATACGTAGAATTGTTTCCGGGTATTGAAATCTCACATGCTTTAAATTCCAAAAAAATGTTCTCACTTAAAAAAAAAGAAAGAAATTGTTTTTGTTTTTTTATTTTAAGGGTACTTTAGTTTATCCGGTTTGGTACGGATACTTTGATTTATCCGGTTTATTGTTTGTTTGTTAGTTGATTGTTCGTACGGCTTTGTTACCGGTCGAGTAAAGTAGACTGTTGGCACACCTAAAATTGACCGTTGGTACGGTTTTGTTACCAGTCGACTTAGCCGACCGTTGGTACCAGTCGACTTAGCTGACCGTTGGTACCACGGTTTTGTTACGAGTCGACTAAAGTTTTAAGTTTTTTTTTTTTTTTTTTTTTTTTTTTTTTTTTTTTTTTTTTTTTTTTTTTTTTTTTTTTTTTTTTTTTTTTTTTGTACTCTAGTCCGAGCTTTCGCGATTTCGCCGCTCGAACTGTAGCGGAGTATTAGAGGATAAATAAGCTCAAACACAGTTTGTATTAAGCAGTTCTTTTTTTTTTTAGAAAGAAATTATGTTCAGAGCGTCTGTTACTTATTTCATTTCTTTGAATTTCCCTCAACCAAACGTGCCCTAACCGGATCACTTGGCAAGTCTATTAATCTAAGGTCCTAAATTCAGCCACTCCCGATTTTGCTACGCATTGAAGATGATTTGTATTAATTTATTAAGCAAATAATTTATTTACATTAAAAGATCAAGTACCTTAAGTTTGTCTTTTTATAAGTGACGTTTTTGTGAGATGCTAAATATTAGGGTCTACATGAAATAACCACAAGCTAGCGAGTCGATAGAGTGAGCAATAACACATGATGTTGCTAGATAACAACTACTTGGACACCTGCCATAACAATAAATTTAGGACCACTCTGTATGTCCTATATAAATATTGTTTTTAGTAGATACAATCTTGGCCTATATGTGGTTGCATTTTACACCTCTAAATTCTTTTTTTCAACTCAAAGGTGTGATCGCTAGCACGATTTGTTTGAATATTTCTTTCAATAATTCGCACTTGAGATGGCTGCTATCGATCTTTTATGTCTAGCATCTCTCAATAAGAAAATTATTGAATTTAACTTTGTATATATGTTTACACATGAAGGGCCGTTGCTGCAAACTCAGTGGCTCTATAAGGGCGGAGCCATAAAATTATTGTTAGGGGTCAAAATATGATAATTTTAAAAGCTTAATTACGAATCATTGTTGTTGGAGCCTTGGAGGACAAATTACAAATATAGTCATGATTTTAGAAAAATTACATTACAAATCTTTTTGTTACTGCATGCCCATCTTGCCGGTACTGTCTCCGTCCTGGTCCAATACGTGCAATAAATTTTAAGTATGCTCCTTCGATTGTAAACAATTATAGGTGAATAGAAATAGATACCCGAGAAAGTTAGAGCTGAGGACCCGAGAAGGATGAACTTATACGTTCGTCGTTAACCACTCAGCCTCTATTGATGAATAGGCGCATGATAAATAAGGATGCTCACAACTCGCAAATCGCTAGGCTTGATCCATTTATATTCTTGTTTAATTTGTCACCTAGCCAACCTTGACGCCTTGTGCCTTGCACTTTTATGAGTCATAATACGCAAGGTGGTAAACATCATTTGTACCAAACTGTTATTTAGTTAAGGGTCGTTGTAAGCGTGTCATTAACTTTGAACTTCCTACGAGCTAACTTCTTAAGAATGTCTCCATATTCCAAATATTTTGGGGGGTCCCTAGGGGCCTTTTTTTATGACACCACAAAGAATTGTGTTAGGTCATTTATGTACATACACCATGTCCTATTGAATTGAAACTGTAGATTTGTTATTGTTAGTAGTCATCCTTGAAGCACATACTGAGAGATCGAGCTCTCACATATCTTGAGCTCAATACCGAGTTTGGGCGTTTGGCAGCTTGGTACTGTTTTATTCTAAATAATCAAGTTCCTATAAACAATGTTAATTAGATAAATGTAACGTGATAAAACATCTTGAGCTAAAGGTCAGATGTACGTGTTTGTGCATTCAAACTTTCTTGTGGCGAGATATATCTTAGTCGATCATCTATTTCAAGTTGACGCAAATAAATTCTTTTTGAAATGTTCAAATGACGATATTCTCACCAGGTTTCAGAAGTTTGAAGACCAAATCAAGTGTCCAAGTTGTGAATTGCAAGATCAAAAATATCAATGTCGCTTCCTATTTATGTTTCATTCCTTTGTGTGTGGTTATGGATATAGATATCTTCAAGTTGCTTGTATCTCATTTGGATCTTCTGAGATGCATGCAATGCATATTAAATACAACGCCATTTCTTGCCAAAGAGACAACAATATATTGAAGAGTTTTATCAACCACAAAATATGGGCAATACGTTAATTAAAGAACTATGGTGACTGCTTGACTCGACTTAGCTTCGAGTTAATCTGTAAAAATATGTAGTCACTAACATGGTCCTATAAACTTCATTGGTTAAAGGCTTAACATTCATAGAAAACAAATAATAATAAACTAAAATAGAATGATATCTACATTGATCTTAAAGTCAATAGCCGAAACAATTACGTTTTTGCCTTTGTTCTCTATTTAGCGTCAAGTACTTAAAAAGGTTTTTTAGACCCACAAAGGTTGTTAAGTGTTCCTTTTTTTTTTTTTTTTTTTTTTAATTGAGGCGTATAGTTGGAGACTAGGTAGGACCTTAGCAAATTGATAATCATTCAATTAATATATTTATTTATTTTTAATTCGAGTTTAATATCTAACTATAGAAAGCAACTCTTTTAAGGAGAGTTCGAGTGGTGAAAGCTTGAAATTCCTAAAAAAAGAAGATGGTTCTAACTTTGATCACGACACTTGTATCTCTTTGAAGCCATTGGTCAGTAATAGTAATATGCAACGAAATGATATAAACACAATTTGTGAAAAAAATTCATTAACATTTACACTTGGTCTAAAACCCCACTCCAATTGTGGGGTTTTCTTTAAATAGTTTCTTAATGCATGGTTAGATCAAATCTAAAACAAATATCAAAAATAAAGGAAAGGAAAACTAATAGTGGTCATTGAGGCATGTTCTCTAATTCACTCAATACCTAAGTAATGAAGTAAGTGACTCAAAGACTTCTTCTTCACAAGGAATGGTTAGCCCCATGTCATGATCAAACCCGAATTCTTCTTCTGCTAGCTGGAGTAGGGTCTGGAACTCTGGTCGTGAAAGGAACGAAATTGGTATGACGTAGCGGCTCCTATTTTCACCAACGTAGACGACGAAATGGCCCTTGGGTACATCATCATAATGTTGTTGTTGTTTCTTTCCCATGCTTGAGCACCTCTTTATAATGTGCTTCAAAAGTGCTGCTTGTGAGAGCTTGTTTGATGACTTCTTGAAGGCCATTTTTTGAATTTAATTAAATGTCAATATAGTCGATCTCCTTGATATGAGAGATAAGAGACTAGCTAGAGTGTTTGAGTTTGTGAATGAAAAGGTGGTGTGGTGGGAATGAAAAGGTGTGTACGTATTTATAGGGTAACCATATGATTAATGCGGCTTTATATTCAACTCCCCACACTTGTAATATATATACTGTAATAGTCAAAATAATGCATGTACCAATATATATGTTATAGTAAATTACACCGTTCGTTCTTGTGGTTTGCGTTGACTGGCGTCGTTAGTCCCTTGACCAAAAAAACTGCACCGTTCATCCTTAACGGGCAAATGTTTGGCGTCGTTAGTCCCTCCCCCACAAACGCTTGTTAAGTGTTGTTACACCTGAAGTCCCATGAGGGTATAGTAGTCATTTCGCAAATCAAAAGGACGAACGGTGCAATTTTTTTAATACGTTCGTAAGTTCCGTTTTTTAATACGTTTTCGTTTGTTTTTTTACGTTTTTGTCCGTTTTTTTCGTTTTCGTCTCTTTTTTTTAAGTATTCCTCCGTTTTTTTTACGTTTTTATCCGTTTTTTTTCGTTTTCGTCTGTTTTTTTACGTTTTCGTTTTTTCCCCGCTTTTTGTCTGTTTTCTTACGTTTACGTCCGTTTTTTTACCTTTTTTTCACGTTTTTGTCCGTTGTTCTAACGCTTCCATACGCTTTCGTCCATCTTTTTACGTTTTTATCCATCCTTAACCGTTTTTTTCGTTTCGTCTGTATTTTTACGTTTCCTTCGTTTTTTTTACGTTTTCATCCGTTTTTTTTGTTTTCGTCTGTATTTTTACAATTTCCTCCGTTTTTTACGTTTTCATCCGTTTTTTTCGTTTTCGTCTACTTTTTTACGTTTTTGTCCATTTTTTTTAGTTTTTCATCCGTTTTTTTTCGTTTTCGTCTGGTTTTTTTACGTTTTTGTCCGTTTTTTCGATTTCGTCTGTTTTTTTCGTTTTCGTCTGTTTTTTACGTTTTTGTCCATTTTTTTCATTTTCGTTTGTTTTTTAGCATTTTTGTTCGTTTTTTACATTANTATATGTTATCTTATATAATCTTTCTACCTTCTGTTTTAAGCTAATTAAGCTGGCTCATGTTTTGCTTTTTTGAAAAACTTAAAAAGGTAGTGTTAGGGCTGGTAGTACGATTATAATCTCGCCCACATAGCTTAGTGAGTTATATATGTTAAACCAATAACTTCTGGGTTGTCACGATTCTTTGGATCATGGATCCATACTAAGTTTGTGCACTCTAGCAAGAAGTTAGAGGGCATTTTATTAAAAACATGCGCTCTAGCAAGAAACTAGCTAGGGAACTAGCAAAGAGATTATAGCGATATTGTACAAGCATTCTGTGGATCATAGATCCATTATATATAATCAATATAAGGTTTCACTTTCATGTTCATTTTAGGATCCAACAGTGAGAAAGAATTAATTTTTTAACTGATAAAACTTTGTTCTTGAACACATTAGTCACATAAGATTATAAGATTTAACAAAAATAGCTTAAAAACATACTGATATTAAGTTACAATAAGTCTTGTTCACTTAGTCGAATCATGTATACTTTGAGTTGACCAAATGAGTATATAAAATAGGAGAAAGGCAAAAGCATGTGGTACTGTTGGGAGGGATAGAAGAGAGCAGGGGTGTTGCCATTGGTTTTATTTCCATTTGTTGCACTTTATCAAGACACCATGACCCCCTCCCTCTCTATAAACCATTTAATATACTTGTCTTGAGCGATATTATTTATTTATATCTTAAAGAAAAGAAAGAAAAAAATAAATAAAAAAAAAAAGAAAAAAAAAATGAAAAAAATACATGCTTCCAAATAGCATCAACTCTCAGATTGGACCTGGACCATTATGAATATTGATTTTAAGAAGAGAGAAAACGACTTCATAACACTTAATCGTAGCAAGACAAAGGAGCATATGCATACGAGTTGATTTGAAAACTCTCATTTATTTGCAGACATCATTTTATAATGGATTAAGATTTTGTAATGTTTATCTTTCAAGTTGTGTCATGTTGAACAAGTAACATAAAAGTAAATTAGATAGCGGAGTCATTGTTGGATTAAAAAAGTTTTGTAATTTTTTTTTTAAATTTTTTATGAATGTTTTTGCATTAAAAAAAATCAATACTATTACTAATAGTTAAATAAATAATAAAAAAATAGACTAAATTCCTCATATCCCCAAACCACAAGGACCATACCATTAAAGATAAGATGGTATTTATGTTATTTCTGCCATCTAAATATCCACTTGACGGTCAAACTAACATAAATAGTTGTTAAGGGACCAAACTCGCAACGGGTCAAAACCATAGAGAGAATCCCAAAAAAAAAAAAAAGTCTAGGGACTAAATCTGTGAAATCTGACAAACTATATGGACCATTTATGTAATTAACTCTTAACTTTATGTTAATCACTTCTCATTTTATTGTTGCACTCTTGGAATTTTCGAATACTCACGTTCGCCAATGATGCTTCAGTGAGCGTGACCAGCGAGCTTGTAGCTCTTGTGGACCCAGTGGTTGTAGATGGGGAGGTTGTACCAACTCAGCCTACTATTACTAATAGTTAAATCAACACCTTAAGGATTTACTTAAATTGTCGATTCCATTGACCTTAACGGTGCCACTAAGGTGAAGACGTGCTTGCGTCTCTTCCAATTCTCTCTACGGGATCAAGCTAGCAATTGGCTTGAGCGTCTATCCTACGGGATAATCTCAACTTGGAATGATCTCACTTCTCATTTCCTAGCACAATTTTTCCTACCAGCAAGAACTACAAAGTTAACGAATCATATCTTGATGTGTCAACAACATCATGGTGAAATTCTTTATGACGCGTGGACTCATTTCAAGGACTTAGTCCAAAAAGTCCCTTATCACGACATTATCTTTGGCTCCAAGTCCAATTCTTTTATGATCTTGTCAACTACTCTACAAAACGAGCTATCAATAATGTTGTTCATGGAAATTAAGTGTAGAGGTAGCATGGAAGGTTATTGAGGATTTAGCACAATACGAAGATGAAGAATGGGATGACCCGATCATTCTTGAAGAAAGAAGTCTTGACTACATTAATACCACTCCAGAACAATTGTTGGAAAGTATGGAGAAGCAGGTCGAGAAATTAATGAGAGTCGAGATATCATGAGTGACAATAAGAATGGTTTTTGTAGAGTTGTGGACCCGGTTGGAGGGTACACGTCTCTAGAAAGACCACATTAGGAAGTATTTGAGGGGATAATGCTAACATTCTTTACTAATCAAGAAGATAAAATCAGGCAATGGGAATGTCTTATGAATAACACAAAGGAGATTTTTATGAAATTGGCTAATGGTTTCATAGGATATCAAGAAAAAAATATGTAAAGAGAAAGAAAGAAGAAGCCTGATCTAGGAAGATCAAGAAAATTTTAGAACTTCTGGAACTCGTTAAAACAACTCCAAATAAGGAGGATAAACATACTCTTTTTTCCCTCAATTCAATTCACAATGAATTCTTTCCCCACCAATCATTGTGCATAATAAAGAAGTTTCCCGCCAAAAGCGTATCCAGTTCCATATTCATTGGAATCATACAAGTTATGCATCCAGGACTCCCAATCCTAAGAAAGCGTTCCTTCATATTCAAATCGAGTGTATCGGAAACCCAGAAAAATCTCTTTCCAAAAATTCATTTCGCTTCTCTCGAAAGATTGCTTAACTCACTTATCACTTACCAATATGGAGAGTGTGCATTGATTAGCAAGATCTTTAATTTCCTTGAGAAAAATTCTTTGCCAAAGATAGCAATGAAACATTTTACTCGGGAGGATGGCATGCATTGAAAGAAATTTAAAATTGGTTTTTCGAAAATAACTGTGATAGATAGTCATATTCGTGACATTGTGTTTGGAAAACCATTTATGGAGCAAACCAACTTGACCTATGATCAATTAAAAGGAACGGTTCAGTTTTCGGATAGAATAGATGAAGTGAAATATAGGATGCCTCATAGGATAAAAGAACTTCGTCTTGTGTCGAACCTAGAAAAAGACTAAGAAAGAGGTCCGGAATACAAGACTAAGAAAGAGGTAATTAAAAGGCTCATGGATGTTTATGTGAGCAAGTACAAAACGTAATACGATTGATTTTGAGTCTAATTACACGACTCGCAAATGAAGAAAAGCGCTTCGTGGGAGGCAACCCAGGTTTGTTTGTTTTCATTTTATTTTTGTTTTTAGCATTGTGTTATATATATGCTTAATTATAAATTGTTTAATTTTTAATATTTTGAATAAATTGTGAAAATGTTTTATTTTGTTTTTAACTTCGTCTTGATTACATATGAAGTTATTTTGCAAGAAATAAGTGCAGGGAAATGCTTTATCAGTTTTTAAGAACGAAATTCAAACATGTAAAAGTTTACAATTAATAATTAGCATATATCCTGTCTTGAGTGTTTGATTGTTTGAGTCAAATGCTTGTATAGAGTCAATATAATTTTTTGTAGGAATTCAGGTTTTGAGAGTTATATTTTTCCAGAATTTCAGGAAAACAAAACAAAGAATTATGTCAGGTTCACCTTGACGTCGTCACACTTATAAAGTGATGACATCAGGTACTGTAGCACGAAATTTTTTTTCAGATTTTTGTTTATGTTAATTTATTTATTTATTTATTATTTTTTTTTATTTTTTATTTTTTTTAATTTATTTTACAATTTTCAAGAATTTTTATATTTCTTGGTTGTCTAATTTGTTTTTCAAGCATTGTATCTTATTTGCTTTTTAGTAATGAATTCATGCGTTGTATATTACTATCCACCAATTTTACGCGAGGTATAGTTGTGTTTTTCTAAAGATATACAGGTTATATTGGACAATGAGTACATCACATGGTTTATCATATCTTTTGATTAGGATTTAACCGTACTTCTGTTGTTCGATCATACCTAGCAAATCAGAGGAGTACTGGTTTCTTTTGTATCTTTTTGTTTTTCCTTTACTGTTTTTTATATTTTTAGAACATTGAGGACAATGTTAAGTCTATGCAACTGTTCAATTTAAGTACAAGGGTTTAGGGGTGTTCAGTATTTGGTTTGACACCAAACAAACCGAAATAACCGGACCGAAACCGAATAAAACCGAACCGAAAATTTTAATTGGTGTATGGTTTGGTTTAAAACCAAACCGAAGTATTTAATTGGTTTGGTTTTGGGTTTGACAAATACATAACCAAACCAAACCGCAAAAACCGAATATATATCTATTCACACAAAAAAGGTTAAACTATATATATACAGATTTTATTTGTTTATCTTCCTAACAAAAAATCCTAAAAATTTAAAATATCTTATAAACTAACCACTCCTTAAATTACGGATGCTTGAAGATGGAATATTCAAGCATAAGACTTCTGTAGATCTTTGTCGAAAAACATTTTATCTTATTTTGCTTTCATTTATTTCTGTTAAGTTAAGAAACCTTTTGGGTTTTTGAAACTTTTGTTTTGTTGATATACTTAAACACTTTGTAAGACCTTCTGATTTGGTAATTTTATTTGAACTTTTGGGTTTTAATTTGTGAGTTTTAGAAGTTTACTTGAATTTGGCTTTCTTGGTTTTAACCGAAACCAAACCGAAATTTAAATTGGTGTATGGTTTGGTTTTATCCGTTTATAATTGGTTTGGTTTTATCCGTTTATAATTGGTTTAGTTTGGTTTTGATTTTAACTTTTAAAATTTTCAAACCGATTAACCCGAACCGTATAACCCATGAAACCGAAAACCGAACCGATGAACACCCCTACAAGGGTTGCGACCTTCGCAAGGAAGTTTTACAATCCTCTAGGCAGTGTACCTAACCGTGGTAGTGTAGTATAGGTAAGTACGAAGGATTGATCGTTCTCTAGGGGAATAATGTCGTTACTCGTTAGGTCAAGATGTATGACGAATTAGGTCTAGAGGTGAGGGATGATTCTTTTTGTATCTTTATATTTTTTAGAAAGCAAGTAAAAAAATCTCGGTTTTGGAAGAGTATGCGGAATTACTTGCCCTAACCCAAAAAATCTCGGTTTTGGAAGAGTGGGCGGAGATAACTAGCGAGGCAATCAATTAAACAATAGATGAAAAATCAATACTCAACAAATAGGTTTCATTAGATCTAAGCAAACACAAGTGAATCTAAGCTAGAATGTTAAAGAGAAGAGAAGATAAACAAATAATCAAACAACACATAGACATATTGAATGATTAAACGGATAACTAATTTTCAATAAAAATGTGTTTTGGGGGCTGAAGAACCCTTACAAAAGCTACCAAATTTGTCCACAAAACCCTACTCCAAGTTGCTACCAGATGCTACACGTTTTATGAAAAACAAAGTAAAATATATATAGGTTTACAACTCTGACGGCGTCAGCTTATAGGTCCTGACGCTGTCAGCTCGCCGCCACTTAGGGTTTCGTCTTGTGCAAGTTGCCGTTATGACGACGTCACTTAGTAGACGCCGTCACGTATGTCTTGACGCCATTCTTTAGTAAATCTTCTAGGCCGTCTCTTGTTAGCTTTATACGTGACTCCCATATCTGACAGTATTTTGCGACGTCGTCGTTTTCTTCACTTTTACATCTAAATCGCCCTAGCCCCCTAATAACGCTCTAATTATACATGTTTCTTAAGCATTATACCATATGTTTTATGATCATTTGATGTGAACTTTTGGTACTTAATAGCATAAAATGAATGCAGGATTCACTCTCGGATGATCTGAGCATGATACATCTCAAAACCTACTATTTTGCCACTTGAAGTAAATAAATAAGAAGTCTTCCATGATTAGCTTTTCATGCAAGCCAAGTGCGCGGGTTTTCCATTCAAGTGCGCCGCACTTACCTCTCGGTCAAAGGAAGTCAATATATAATATTAAATAAAAGTGCGCCGGTCTTACAAATAAAGTGCGCCGTACTTCCCCTGCATTTATGAAGCTTTGGCGCCAAGAAAATAAGAAAGTGCGCCGTACTTCGCATATCAGAATGCCTATAAATAGAGCTCATTTGCAAGCATTTGAACACTCCACTCTATAACCAATTTCGACAAAGTTAAGTCCGAAGTAATACGTGATCCAGAGCCAAGTTGCAGGGGTGAACGAATCAGAACAAGGGCTGTTAAGTACTTGTTGGTGTCGAATTCTTGGTTACTTGTGACACTTGTGTAATCATTTGATCAATCCAATCTGTATGTCTCTTGTTTACTATTTACTCACTTCTGTTATTATGAACTCACTAGCCATGAAAGGCTAAACCTCTTGTGATTGCTTGGATATGTGAATATAATAAAGCGACTTATGATTATGTTTTGATCTCTACCAATTTCAAGTTTATATTGTGAACTATTTCATCTCTAGTCTTATTACGTTTATTTATTGAAACTGGTTGAATATAATATGTTGGGATAGGTCGAAAGAACCAACGTGTTAAACGCAATTCTAGGAACTTGTCCGCATTACTAGTCTTTGAAAGGAGAAATCCACTGATGAGGTGAAAAGTGTACCCATTTTAGGGGGTCATTTAAGCCCTAATTCGTGATAATATGATCAAATATTGCCTTAAATCGTTCCTTTTGTCATTTTAGGTACTTTTGAGAAGAATTCTGGAAAACACCTCATTTTGGACGTTTTTGGAGCATAAAGTAAAGAAAACGATAAAGTCTCAAAAGAATGCTGGAAATCCTTTCTGACGGCGTTAGAGTCACAAGGTGACGCCGTCAGCCAACCAAGACAAAGGAGTGGATTCTGATTATACGTGACGCCCTAAGAAGAAAATGTGAAAATAATACCTGACGGCGTCAGGTGTTATGGATCCTAGGCCGTCAGGTGTTAAGTTAAATAGAGACGGGCCAGCTCAGTTTTATACGTGACGGCGTCAGAGATGGATCTAGGTGATCCGAGAACCATAATGGCGGCGAGCTGACGGCGTCAGAGCCTATAACCTGACGCCGTCAGAATGTATTTTCTATATATACTTTTTCTATTTTTTCATTCATTAGTGTGCAACTTTTTGGGAACAAACCCTAGATGATTTTATCAGCTTTTTCAAGGGTTTTTCACCCTTGATTCTTCCATGTTCAATTAAAGATAAGTCTCCCTTCAAATTAATCAATATGTCTATGTGTTGGTTAATTATATCTTATGCTTGTCTTTCAATTAACATGCTAGGCTAGATTTATCTTGTGTTTGCTTAGATCTAATGAAACCTAACTATTGATTATTGGTTGTTGGTGTGTTATTAATTGTATTGGATGATTGTTTATCGATGTTAGGCTTAAGAAAACTGGCTAACCTCCTATACGGTAACTTGCTTGAACGTCTTAAGAAACATGAACCAATGCGTACTAGGTTATTATGGTTGTATTTAATGCATGAGCGAATTCTAATGATCCCATGTTAGGAGCTTCTTAGTCGGCTCGGCATAGGAGTGAAGTAGGAGCTTATAGAGTTGGGGAAGTACGTACGCCACCCCACGAATGGTATTAAGGAATACACCCGTCATCCACGCAATTAATACACACTAACCAACCGGTGAAAGATAGTTAAGGAGTAAGGAAATCTAAGTAAACACATTTGTCTCCATATAAGTTTCACAACCACTTAGTTTTAGCTATTTTATTTTATTTGCAATAGTAGTTTTTGGGTTAGTTGGCTAGCAACTAATTCCGCCCACTCCTTCAAAACCGAGATTTTACTTTCTTTCATAAAATATAAAAAATACAAAAATAATCTTCCCTCACCCTTAGACCTAATTAGAGTAGCTTTTCATACCTAACGAACACTATTCCCTGCGGAGAACGATCAATCCCCCGTACTTACCACTACACTATACTACATCGGTCAGGTACATTGCCTGGTGGGATTGCAAGCTTCTCAAGACCCCTTGAGAGGTAAAACCCTAGTGCGTGGTCGTAATCCCGCGCATCAAAGTTTTTGGCGCCGCTGCCCGGGAATAGTAATTGTTTAGGTTGAATTTTTATTTTATTAGGTCTACTCACTAGATTCCCTTCTTGTGAGATTTTTATTTTATTTTTCTAGGATCTCTTCAGTCTATCTATTTTCTTCGTGTTTTTGTTCGTAACCATCATGGAAGGTGATAATATCTAGAATTAACACAATCACCGGCACACTCATAATGAAATATACATAGTATGAAAACACTATTCATAAAAAAAAAACTAATCCTCACAATTTGTAGTAATAAGGGTATAAAGTTTGTGCTTAGCAAATGTTATCAATTCCGAAACGAATTGTTCTTTAAACTTAATTTATGCTCCAAAAAAATCCTTATTATTTACCATCAAATCAATCTTATTTTAACTAAAATATGAAAGGCGAACCATCTTTAGTTACTACAGTTCTCGACTCTAAAAACAAGAAATAAAATTTTAAAAATTATGTGCAATTTTTCTATTTTCTTCCCTCCCCCACACTTAAGTTTTGCATTGTCCTCAATGTAATAAAAATGACTTCAAAGTAAAGGAAATGGAAAAATTTAGAAAATACCGGAGTTAAATACGCAAAATGCATATTTGATCATAATAAGCAAATGAGTCTAATGACTCCAAAAGATGACCAACTATATGCTTCCGTTACCAAAACTCCTGCAAGAAAACTGCAACATATACGAAACAAACAAAAACAAACAAACAAAAAACAAACAAACAAACAAAAATGTCTAAACCAAATAAATTAAAAAGTTAAGTTAAGTTAAGTTAATAATCCTAAAGAAATAGTTAAAGATAGTGGAAATAAAAATTATTCGACACACATAATTGTTTTTAATACCAACCATAAACCATACGATGATCACTCGTCATCGTCATCATCCATATCAGAACGAACAAACTCATCCTCGCTTTCTTCCTCATCATCGTCATCCACCACGCGTCTCTTCTTCTTGCCAGCTCTTGATGACGAACCTCCAGCATCATAACTCGATCCTCCAGGATTGAAACTTGGTCCTCCAACGTTGACACCTGAACTACCATACTCGGGAAGTCTACCATATGGGGGGTATGGCTCGGGAAACGGTGAATACCCAGGATAGGGATATGGATATGGTCCAGGATAGGGGTCATATGGTAATGGGTATGGTGGAACATTTGGTGGTTGGTAGGGAGGTACCTCATAATTGGCATCTTGTGCCAAATGTTGGATCATCGGCATGGAATAATCATAGTTATAATTAGTCCTCATCATCATCGAATCTCTCCAAACATCCCTACACTCGATAGCATTTAATTCTCGGTTCCAATCACCCCATCCTGAATCAAAACCACTTTGCGTGTTCCCCGGAAAACTTCCCATTTGAGGTTGCAAAGGTGTTTCCATGTAAGCTCCTGATGTCGCTCCTACACTTGGTTCAGTCCAAGCTCCCAAAGTTTTGTTCTTCCTATCCAACGCTTTCCCAAAACTAAAGGCATCCCAGATCTCACTCTCCATTCTTACCCGACATTTCCTCAACTCATTCTCATTATAATACCCAAGATTTTTGGCCAAAACGGTCACATAATGACCTCCACAAACATCACTTTGTTTCTTAATCCCCGGTGCTCTCTTAGAAAGATACTCGGCAATAATCCACGCCGAATTCCCATTCTTATCTTCCTCCAACAACTTCATCACCCAAAGATCCGGTTGACTACATTTGTCTTGACTACCATGCCTATACAACAATCCCCACGAAATCAACTTTTGCAAAACCTTTAGCAACGGATTCCTAATCTTTGAAGCATTCCTCCTAGAACAAGAAGGATCACCAATTCTATTCCAATAAGCATCAAGAATCTTAGAGTCACTACACTCCCTAGCCAAGCTCACAAAATGTGGTCCAAACAACCTATGATGAATTTCTTCTTCTGTATACAACCCAAGAGCAACCGCAAAATCTGGCAAAGAGAAAGCATGCTCTCTTCCACACAGCCTAAACCAAACACAAACATCCCCAAGAATATCATTCACCTTCCTATTAAAATAGAAAGTAGAAAAGAACTCCAAACACCACTCCTTGTAAACATCCTCACGTATACTAAAAGCTCTTTCCCAAGAATAATCTGCAAACGTATCCCCATCTCCAGGATATACATAAGTCATGTTCATCATGCTCCTCAATTGCTCCTCACACTCATACTCCTCTAGCAAATTCCAATCAATCAACCTAGGCTTAGCAATTTTCCTCTCTTGAAGTTTCGAAAGACGTTCCCTATACGCATTCTTCTCGTCTTTGTTTTGCACATTAGAGAACTTGACATTCTCATTAGATTCAGGTTTCAAACTGAAAGTTATCCTCTTCCTCTCGTTCCGTTTCAAATACTTGCTAACTAACGGGTTTCTTCGATTATGCCCCATTCCTGCAACATTTCCCTGAAAGAAAACTCAAAGTATATCATTATAAGAGTATAAGAACTAATACCAATCAATTTAGAAACTAGAAAACGCGATTCGCAAAATGTCAAAAATTTTCCGTAGCATCCAGCCGATCGGATTGAGCCCCATCCGATCGGTTGGTGCTTTTGGTCATCCTCCATCCGTTCGGTTGCAACCCGCAACCGAATCGGTTGGAGTTTCTGTGGAAAATTCCACTCTCAATTCAATCCGAACGTTTCCCATTCAATCCAATCTTTCTTCTAACTTGTAATTGACCATCTTAGGGTGCTTCTAACTTCCCAACTCTCCTAACAACGATTCATAACACATCAATGCATCAACCTAATGATTCTATGAACTCAAGAACATCATCAACTTGAATCTTCCAAATAAGTGCTCTAATTAACAATGCACTACCCTAACATTACTAATTAACAAGCATGTAACTCCTGGGATTCATCAATTGCAAATAAATTAGTTCTAAAGATTATACCCAATTCAATTCGAAAATTCAATCAATCAATTCTTACTCAAAACTTAATCAATTGATCTAATTCTTTTTGCAACGCCTTCTACTTACATCTAATCACTTATCCCCAAAATATTATATCTCAATTCGAATTAATTCAAAAAAACCCAATTCGTGACCTAATCTCAATAATCCGAATTAAAACCTAATTGAATGAAATTAATGATATAACTTACTTGTCTTGATGCCATTGATGATCAAATTACACTCCTGTAACCTTCAAATAACTTCTAATGGTCGAATTAAATGACCCAATTTTTGGTGGTTTGTGTGTGTGTGGTTTTCTTGGATTTTTGAAAATGTGGGTTTATATAATCAATTCCATCCGATCAGTTGAACATCCATCCGATTCGGTTTGTAGAAAATTGATTTTTCTCCAATTTTTTCACCACTAGACTTGCTATGTCCAAGCACTAGTTCTTGTTTTTTCAAAAATTTATGTTTTGTATGTATATATCCCAAACACACTTGGTCTACCAAACATTGGTCATTATTTCTACTTCTAAAAAAATTTAAAAACAAAACTTAACTCATAATAACTAGCAAACAATCATACTAAAATAAAATAGAAATATAGAACGATAGAACTATATAAAACATAAAATGCATGAAACCTAAAAAAAAACATAAAATAGAATGCATGAAATTGAAAATGTGAAACAAACTAATAGCACAAGAGGTGCTTTATTCTTGCAATTCTTCTCCTTCATCTATAGAAATATTCGTTTCTAAGAATGTCTTCTCCACGATATTTGTTCGAAAGCTTCCTAGTAGTCTTTTGTGTTTTGAAACTTCTTGCAAAGTTCCTTCCGCTAGGACATGTGATGTCAAATTTGCAATGCCAATCACCATCTCCGTCTTCTCGTTTGTAAACGCTAGGACCATCGGATCCCCATTCCAAGTTCTTCAATTGGACCGGTAAAGATCCAAGAAATCTGTCAATTTATTAAACACAAAGATGTTTTTAAATGGATTAAAATAAGCCTCCATTGCTAGAGCCCTCTCCATTTCGTCCTCTATGTCAAAGAAACTAGGTGTGCATGGACCAAATTTAGGCCTCCCTTCTTCATCTCTTCCTACTTCAAAACAACCAAGGTAATCCTCCTCTTGGTCTTCATCATAGTCATCCACATTACTACCCCCTCTAGGCTTTGGATAATAAGTATTCTTTAAAATTCCATCATCAATGGTCATAGTTCCTTTCCCCATAACTATCACTGCACCACACGTTCTTAAGAATGGTCTACCTAACAACAAAGGTA
>LBNU01032001.1:92151-109696 GCA_014162995.1 Artemisia annua
TTTGGGCTATGATGAACCAGTTGAAGAAGCTCAGGGTACTGAAGAAATTCCTCAACAACAAGAAACAGAGGAAGTGGTTCAAGATGATCCTACAGAGATTGTGGATCTAGATGCTCAAAGATTGCTAGAAGAAGTTTTGGATACTACCTCAAGTCAACCTCAGAAGACTCAAGCAGTTGCCACTGCTGATCAAAATGTTACCACTGCAGAGGAAGAACTTGAAAGAAAAAGGAAAGAAAAAGGGAAAGCTCCAATAGTAGAAGAAGAATCTGAGCAATAAAGAGTAGTTAAGCCAAGAATAGCTGCTCAGATAGATTATGATGCAGAGGTAGCTCAGAAAATGCATGAAGAAGAATTGGCTAATAAAGCTGCACAGGATGAATTGGATGTGGCTAGCTTTATGGAGGCTCAGAGACTGCACAATGAAGAGTTAACTAGGAATGCTTCAAAATTTAATTCTGTAGACTTCACATATGTACCAACTGAAGAGGAGATCGAACACATGATCCAGACAAATCCTGAAGTGAAGAAGAAAGCTATTGAGCTTGTTGCAGATCAAAGATTAACTACTGAAGAGAGATCAGCTCAACTAGCAGACTTTATTCAAATGAAGAATGATCAAGCACTTCAAGAGATGATTGGTTCAATCAAGAAGAATTAGAAAAGACAAGACAACCATCCAAAGTTTGCTGGAATGAAAAAGTATATTTACAATGTTGGTGGATTTCACGTCTCATATCTACCATCGCAGTACCATTTGTTTTTCCCATATGCTAAAGATGGTTGTCGTACTGATTTACCATCAAGATGTGTTGGGAATAACACTAACAGTTACCACTGTTAAGCTTGGAAGAAGACACTGCTGCAGAAATACACTAGCAGTGGAAACACCATTACCACTGCTAGTACATATACTTACCACTGCTTAAGTTATAACTGTTTGTAATCGTGTATTAGATAAGTATGGAAAAGATTTTGTGAATATCTTATATAATTAGGTTTATACTTATCTTGTAAAGGACTCCTTGTCCTATAAAAGGAGGTCCTAGGTTTAGGTTTCATATACGTATCAATTGCAAAAGCTTCAAGGTGTAACCCTAGTGATAATCAAGATCACTCGTATTATTATCAATAATATTGAAGCTAAGAGTTTTGTTTAAGTTTTGTGTTCTTATACTCATTATTCACTATTTCATACACACCATACAAATAATCTTCTAAGTGTTGACAAGTAAATTCCGCGTGCTTGTTAGCATTAATCAAAGTATCTATCTAACACAAGGCGTGTGTTTAGATCCTCATCAAGACGTTACTGAATATAATGAAAAAAACAAATGTAAATGCGTAACAATTAGAGACTGGTTTGCATATCGCTTAAAAGACAGGCAAAATGAATACTCCATGATACTAAATGGAAGACTATTGTTCTTGCAATTTCTCATTAACTGATACACAATGGTTGAGTTCGAAAGGATGACATATATACATAACCATCAAACAGATATAAGGAGTGAAACCTATTCTAAATTAGCAAGCTTGGCAGAATTCTCAAACTCTGAAGTTAAATTATGTGATAAAAAGTTATGATACACAATGGTTGAGTTCGAAAGGATGACATGGTATATGATGCATAATTATTTAAACGCCATGACACTTTGAAAGTTTTTTTTTGGTTACCTTGACTTATTCATAACTTTTACATGTAACACGGATTGGCTTGAGATTGCACTGTTTATGGCTGAAAGGGGTTTGAAATATGAGGATCGTCTTGACACAACAACATAAGTATTTAAAATTAAGCTCGATAGTCTCATAAAAGAATTCAAGGATGAACTTACGTTTAGAAATTTTAGAGGAGGTAATAATTATTGCACACGTCGATCTCATTTTACATAGTGCTCTATTTTTTTCACATTATTTTTTAAATACATATTTGTGTTTTTATTTTCCAATTGTTCAAATGACTGAGTTTCAAGAAAGAAGACCTCCATATTGCCACATGTTACTTTGGCTGGAACCTCAAGATAAGTTAACCACCCCAACAGAGATAGGTCATTTTATATGAGCGGAAATACCAAATAAGAATGAGGATTCAGAATTGTATTAGATTGTGATAGATCACATGATGCAAGGTCATTGTGGTCCTGATCATCCAAGATCTCCTTGAACGGTTGATCTTAAATGTACAAAGATTTTTCTTAAACAATTTAATGAAAGCACATTCATTGATGAAATTGGTCATGCATTATATAGAAGAAGAAATGACAGTAATACTATAAAGAAAAATGGAACATATTTGCATGACGGTTATATAGTACCATACAACACAGGTTTGTTGAGGCGACACCAATCTCATATAAATGTTGAATGGTATAACCAGGTTGGGTCCATAAACTATCTATTCAAATATATAAACAAAGGACCAATAGGGTTACAGTTGTTGTAGTGGACGAAGAGGTTGATGAGATTAAAGATTATTATGATTGTATATATCTATCAGCATGTGAAGCAGCTTGGCGGATTTAGGGCTTTGACATTCATTATGGACTCCATCAGTTGTAATGTTACCAATTTATTTGCAGGATGAACAATATTTCTTTGACCCAACCGTAAGTATTGACTATGCCCTAGACAAGTCATTAGTTAACGAGTCCAAAATTGTAGCATGAATGAAACGAAACAAAATAAATACCGTTGTATGAGAGCTGCTTTATGTTGACTTTCCTACATATTATGTATGGAAGTAAGCTGATAGGATTCGGACACCGAGACAAAGAGGTTTCAATGTTGGACGTATACATCACGCTCGGCTTCTTATATTTACATGTATTGCTAGAAAGTCAGAGATCCTATGGAATGGGATGAACTAGAGAAATATGATAATGTTCTTTATCCGACCTATAGAGACACTTGTTATGCTTGTGGACTTTTGGAGGACGACAAGGAGCACATTTATAGACTATTGTAAGAGAGTATATGGGGAATGGTCGATTACTTGCATTCTTTCAATATCATGCTCATGATGACTGATAGTATGTCTCATCCGGAGGTCATTTAGAATAAACAAGGCATGTTATAACTGCAGATGTGATGCATGTTGAGCGCATGAAGCGAATCAACCAGGTATTTTATTTTCTACAGATTTTAAAACATGTTGCCAATCATGAGTATTAAAGTATCTAATCTAATTATAACATTTAATCGCAAGTACATACATATACCATGATCCTTTCACACATTTTGATATATTTAAAAATACCATTTGTAATATTTAGCAAATTTATTTAAATGCAGACTTGGAACTTTCAGACATTCAGAGGATGAACATATGTCTCACATATATCGAAAACGTGTTGCTTTCTAACAAGATTTAAAATCTATGAAAAAACATGCCACAACCAAATCAAGAGTACACAATGAAAGGGTATAACAGATTGATATACGACGAAACGGCGTACAACACAGATAAACTAAGGGAACAACATCAAAGACTATATGGCAGCTTGACATCCGAACAGAAAGGTATTTACGCAAGTGTTATGGACCATGTTGAGAATAACAAAGGTGGAATGATCTTTGTTTATGGATATGGAGGGCTGGAAAGACATACGTAGTACAATACAAGACTATGTCAGCTGCATTATGTTTAGAATGTGGAGTAGTCTTAGATGTGTCATCAACCGGTATTGCAGCACTTTTGTTGGAAGGCGGTGGAACAACCCATGCTCGGTTTTTTATCCCAATTAATGTCATCAATGATTCAATGTGTCACATATATGCAGATAGTGACCTTGCTACTTTGATACAGAAAGCCAAGCTCATAATATGAGACGAGGCACCCATGATACATAAACATTGTTATGAGGCATTTGATTAGGTCAGACCCGTCAATACCGTTTAACCAGGTTTTTGGAGACAAAAGTTATTTTGTTTCGTAGCGATTTCTGAGAAATCCTTTCAGTTATTCCTAATGGCAGCAGACACGATGTTGTACATGCCTCAGTTAACTCTTTGTATTGTGGGGCACAATGATGAGGTTAGGGCCAGGATCCTTTGAAGCTAAAAAAAAAAAGAAATACAAGACTTTGTTGATTGGATTTTAGATACGTCAACCACATCAACATTGTCCGAACTGTAGTACATTTTCTCGTGTCCTGGAATTAAAGTAAGCATTCGTTCATTTATTATATTAACCAATTCGTGTGCTGGTGCGAGAATATGGTTTTCTATTGAAAGAAAACCAGGTTCTAAAGGTTATGGAGCAATTGTGGGTATGTTTCATGAATAACAGAGTCAACATCATCACCGGGTTCTAAAATCAACATGTCTTCTGGAAATACCGTATAGTTTTCCTTAATAGTATAAGGATGTCTGGTGTCCCATACCACATCTTTAATTTAAAGATAGGTGCTCCTGTTATGTGCATTCGAAATATTGATCAAAAAGCATGATTATGCTTCGGCACTAGGCTTCAGGATGGGAACTATTACAACTGAAGCTAAGATAACATCTGGTGGTAAAGTTAGTAGTATTTGTGCTATACCGCGTATGGTCATTAGCCCTTCGGGCAATACGATTACATTCAAACTAAACCGAAGAAAATTCCCGGTTTGTTTCACTATGACCATTAACAAAAGGCAAAGGAAAACATTGTCTCATGTTGATTTGTTTCAACAAATGACAGTATTCTCACACAGACAGCTATAAGTGATTTTTTCAAGAGTCAAGAGCAATAAAGGTTTGAAGGTTCTTTGTTGCAATAAAGATGGCAGGTACACAAACTCTACAACAAACACGTTTACAAAGAAGTTTTATTTCGTATTTAAATAAGCACCATAAACTTGTACTATCTTACAGCTTTATTATATTTTTAGATATACTAGTTATAATTCCCGCGCACGCGCGAGGTTTTTTCTAATCTTTTAAATAAATTATTATTTTTAATTTCGGGTTTTAATATTTTTTTGATGACGTAGTTAGTGGTTATATAAGGTTCATTTTTTTGATGATGTAGTTAGTGGTTATATACGATTAAGATAGCTCGAGTATGTGTTGTTAGAATTCTCGTAAACTTACAATGTTTTTTTTTATTAAATTTTAAAATTCTGGCCATGGGTGAGTTGTTTTTTTCTTCTAATGAATAATGTAACAAAAATGTATTTTTTTTAGATTTGAATAAACTATTAGATGGTTTGGTGATTATAAGTTGTTGTGCTAATACCATTAAAATTACTAAAGTTTCCAAAAACTTGTCTCAATCTTTTTATAACCAAAAGATTCTATATGCGATTCTTTTATTTATATAAGAAGCTTAATAATCTTAAACTTAGGTTATACCCACGTGGAAGGCTCGAAGCGGAAACTACAACACAATTGACCTCCCTCGCCGATGATGAAATTCTTCAAGTGTGAAATTGATCTTACTTGTGATGTAGAAGCACAACAGAGACTCTATCTTTATCTTTACCACTCTTAATGAAAAAGGAAGATGCAAAAAAAGCAACTAACAATGTCGATAAGTTCATAAATGTATAAGTTCGTTAAACGCGATTAAAGGCTCATTGACGTGGTCTCCCGCAAAGTGGTGCACTTTGTCTCTTCGTGGGTTAAAATAATTCTTCCCTTCAACAGCCTGACATTGTAACTAAGATTTATAGCCAATTTACTAACTAATAATGACTTTAATTTTAATTTGGCACATGATACTCCTCAACCACAGTTATAGCAAGTATAAAATGAATTACGAAAACATTAAATAGAGTATATCACCAATTACATTAAATGACTTCAATAAACAATCTTAAAGTAAACCGGTGACCGGCGGTAAGAATAACGGCCTTCCAAAAAGGAGGGATAAAATTAATCCCCTTGTGGCCAACATCTTCTCGTTCATCTTCACGTGTAAGCAAATTGGGATAACGCATCCTCCTTTCATCGTCAGCATCGTGATCATCTCTCATTCACTATGAAACCTGTGCAAAAAAAACCTTATCAGCAAAATTAAAAGAAATTCAAAGTTTTATAAGATATGATGAATACATTACAGCTTGCAACAGTTCAAAGGTCAAGTGAAGAGTGCCAATATATATCATCACATATAGCAAATTAAGAAACAGAAGCTTCACCATGAAGCATTCACAAAGAATGCAAAAATATGACAATGCAGCATTTCATGCACTTTCAGAAAAAAGAAGTATAAGTTTCACTCTTCTCCAAGAGCATAGCAGCCTATTAGATTATTAGTTACCTGAAAGGTCACGCCAATGCATTCTCCCTAATCATTTAAAGTTGGGCACCCTATTACTACAAAGTAGCTGGTATAAACAATGGTTATAACATGAAATACTAAGTCTAGTACTGCATCTACTTGATGATTCGGGGGGTCATCGTCCATTATCGCTTTGAACATCTAGCTTGTGATGTATAGCATTATGCCCAATCAGTTGCTGACATAATGAGCATGTACAATGAGAATTCTAAAACAATGACTTTTTAGTTGCACAAATAATCTGAGGACTAAACTATTTTATTTACTAAATGTATCAAAATGAATACAGGAAAAAATAAATAAATTGCACTCAACCTCATCTCTTGGGAAATAAACAGTGAAGACCGCTTGTAATGTACTCTGCTTTGCCCCATTACCAACCGAAATGTCGTCGGTTGCGTAAGAAATATCATTCTCCACTACATTAGGAAATGAATAAAAACATATTTAGAGTTATACATCTGCAAATATCCTTCAATTGAGTTTGGTCAAATTAATAATAAAACATTGTTCTTTGACCTTTTAAATATTCCATAATTTTAGATTTTTTTTTAAATAATTGACTTATAAGCAATTTTTTTACCAGTTGACTTTTCTTTATAAAGATATGTTGTTGCAAATCTGTGACTACCAAATCCTTTAACTTTTATGTAGTCATCTTCAATTTGTTTTTCTTCTATGTCCAAGATTGAGACTTTTCTTATAGAACCTTTTTTCAGTTAGACGCAACATGCTACCTTCATTGACTTTGTTTTCATACGCTGATCTACACTTACTTGTGGGTCCATGGTTTTGTTAATTTCAGAACTCAATTCTAGAGGAGCTGCAGTCCTCCACTGCCGCCTTTTGCCGGAAATTTTGCGTATCTATAATTTTATTTATTTGTTGTTTTTAAATAATGACTGTGGATTGCAAATTTTCTTCCATTATTCAAGAAGAATGTGAGTTGGCTTAAACTTGTAGCCTTGCGTCTAGAAAGTTAAGGAGGCACCAGACTGCTGTTATGTGTAAGCATGTGCTCGAGATTAAAGAACACATTAGTATCATCAAGAATCAAGAAAGTAGTAGTTCCGGACTCCCCCCGCACATCTTGTATGTCCTATATGATGTGTATACTTTTCAATATTCTCAAGCATATCATAGTTTATAACATGAGCCACATTCTTTATATCAATACCAAGTCATGCAAGATCAATAGCAACTAATATATCAAATAATTTTTTCATGAAACCATTAAGACTAATCTCATTACTCGTAAACAATAAGTAATTTTTTCAATATTCCCATGGTCATTTACTTCAGTAAACAATGGATTGGGTATTGTTGTTCTAATTAGAGGTGAAGAGAGGGTGTTGGGAAGATGCTCAATAGGTAATATGAGTATATGTTCCATAAGGGGAAAAATATTTTAAGATCCAAGTCGTATTGCCCTGGGATTAGTCGGCTTGCAATGTGAGTCGGAAACCCAGGTAACCCAAAAAATAACTGCTTGCTGTGGCCTAAGCGATAACTTGACAAACATGACATACCCTACAAATGGTTATAACTGTTCCTTATAGGTTATGCACTTATGCTTAGTAAGCACTCATGATTTCCCCACAATAGCAACATCCCATTATCAGCTACAAAATAGGCTTCTAACTTAAGATCATTAGTTAGGCCGGTAACTGTTTCATTCTTTAGTGGGCCAAAACTAAGTTCTCTTAAGCTACTATTTTGATATGTCTTATGGCAGAAAAGTAAGATCAGTATACAACTCTACATCAAATAAAGTTCCCAACAACATAAAGGGTTTTATACATGACTTTTCGCACTACATGGACATTCAAACAAAGTACCTGATAGCATAAAGTGTTTTATACATGACTTTTCACACTACATGGACATTCAAACAAAGACAAACCTGTTTAGGCAGAGCTTTGTTCACCATTAACATCGCCATAATTCTCAAAATCGACTTGACAGACATTTCGACCTCAACTTCAGAAGTTCCTGATTTCACTCTAACCTGCATAAAAAAAACCAAATACATCGGTAACTGAAATAAATCAAAACTTAAAACAATAATACACCACGGGCCTTTCAAAAAAAGCCGTTAAGTGTTGCATACATACCTGGTCACGCACCTCTCTTCTGATTCATAAGGCCGCCAACTTGGGCGTAATGGATATTGCAAAACATATATCTGTAGGAAGTTATAAATCGTCAGTAAAAACTCGTGTCCAAGTAATTTACTTCAGGAGTTGAGATCCATGAAGAACCCATACATGTCATAGAACTTATCAACCAATCATAGCCACCCATTTATATTTTCCACCTTTTTTTTCGAAACAACATATCTTGCAAACGGTAAATCTTCAAGCTACAAAAAAAATACCATCGTGACGAGAATTAAATGATCTTTCTATAGATATGCATTGTTATATACTTTCGACGAATTTTTTTTTTCGACGAACTTTTTTTTTTTTTAATTTCCGCCCAGAAAGAATCATATATGATTCGTAAAAATCATATATGATTCGTAAAAAATCATATATGATTCGATTCTTACGAATCATATATGATTCTTACGAATCATATATGATTTTTCTAGGCGAAAAAAATAAAGTTCATCGAAAAAAAAGTTCGTCGAAAGTATATAACAATGCATATCTATAGAAAGATAATTTAATTCTCGTCGCGATGGTATTTTTTTTGTAGCTTGACGATTTACGGTTTGCGAAATATTTAAGTTTTAAAAAAAGGGTGGAAGTTTATTTTTTTATTTTGATAAAAAAAATGAGTGGCTAAGATTGCTTGATGGGTTCTATGGTAAAAGTTGGTTCTATAAAGAACTTTTGGCTTTACTTCAGTTCATGCTAATATGCAAAATTTTCAAATGTACAAATATAAATAACCATAAAAACCACACAAAAAAAATTACCAATGAATTCACTAATGAGATAAGTTGGAATTCATGAACCCATCCGCTATCTCTTGTGCCCAATTATATAAAAAATGCTAAATAAAAAACAAAGATATATGAACATATTGTGTCACCTAGCTAATAAAAAATTTAAATAAAATCATAAAAATCAAGTGAATTAGCTTCACGACGGTACTTGTTTCAAGAAAAGAATTGCAATAATAGAACCACCTTAACGGCCACCTCTATTTTCCATATCAGCGATACCTGATTCCATACATTCCCAGTAACTTGTAACCTCCATTGGCATTCTCCAAAGGTGTTCTCCAACAACTTCTGAGGCTGCAACCACTTCCTTTGTCAGCTCATAACTCGGTGAGACGACACCTGTATATTTAAGGAACTTGGTGTATGATTATTATCAAAATAAGACCGAGTAATGATTTTTAAGAATCTCTACATGCAGTTTTGGGCCGAAGAGCAACTATACATGCCCCGGTCAATGTTGCCAAATCAACTATCTGCAAGTATCAATGAGACAAGTTTTCAACTTTACATCATGTAATCCAATAAATATATATTTAGCAAAACACAATCTGAAATCCAACCTTTTTTCTACTTAAACACTATGGACCTACGTCATCAATTAACTCATATATTGTATGTTCCAAACTCGAGAATAATAGAACAAACACATTCATTCACTATTAGATCACAATTAACAAAAACATATCCTTATCTCTAAATCTTTTCATTCCTATAAACAACAACAATACACAAATTCAATATAAATCGACTATAAAAAAACAGGATTAACAAAATTAATTATGGGCAGAAAAGCAACTAATTAATCGAAAACATTAATATTATAGAAGTAGAAGTAGAAAATTAGACAAATCTTACCGAAATTAAGGATCATATCTTATTCTTTCAACTAATTTGAGGTGTAAACTGACTGTTGAATTGAATGAATTGTAATTAATTTTGCGCATCTACGTGACTGTGATATTCGACTTTGGTTCTCCATTGATTTAGGGTTAGGAACACGATGAATTTGATTTAGGCTTTGGGAAAGAATCAGGGTAATTGTGTTTTTTTCCTTAGTTTCAAATTACATAGTAGACCCTTCAATATCTTTAAATTACCCCGCCTTCTCATAACTTTTTATCTTTTAATTTTTGACACATGTATTTTTTAGCCAAATTTTCTTAAGAAAATGAATTTGCAAATAATTTTGCCAAATATGGAATTATTTTGGTTTTTTTAAGAAAACATATTTAAAATAAATAAATAATAATTAAAAAATATTACCTAATAAGGAATGATTTGATTGAAAAAGTCCCCACTAGAGGTTTTGTTTTATTAGGAAAAAGATTGCATGAAAACTTACTTTCATTTCGTAGTTTTAATTTATTTTTTCATTATTTCATGATTGCTTTATATACATTTAGAACTTGACATGTATTATCATGAAGATAGTCCGCTTATCTGAGCGGGCATGAAGCTAGTTAATCTGTTAATGTATAGAGAAACATAATTTGGGTGCATCCTAATAGTAGTTAATTACTTAATTCACCATTGCTGCTAATTGGGCCTATGATTAAAACTAGTCAAGCCCATACCATAACTTAATAAATGTCATACTACTTTCTGTTCATTAAACTCTTCTTTAGCCGACGAGTATAAGAATTTTTTTGATGTATAATTTATTAATTACCTATATATACTAAAGCGCATTGCGCCGACAAAACAATTTGAATAAAATATAGTGTTTCTATTTGGACTTATTTTGGCCCGTTCATTCAGCCCAAGACCGTGTGTTGTTCGGCCCAAGAAAGTGACTCACGTTAAGATCATCTGTTATTAGGGGTTATAGGCTTAAAAGGGAATAAAATGTTAAAGTTGTTTTAACTGGCCATGCCACGTACGTTTCCTGTGTGCGCAATGAAAACGAATTACTATTAATAAACAAATATAAACATATTACTATTAATAGTAAAAAAAAATATAGAACTTACGAACACACCCTGAATTTCTTAATATTTACGACTTTTTTACGTAACAAACTTTATTTGCCAAATATCTAACAGATATCTAGCTGTTTCTTGAATAAAAAAAATACTGGAAAAAAGGCCTCTCGATAACGAACAAAACAAGCCCAATATTGATATGCTTTTGACGTATGTACGGTTTTATAAAAAATGCCGAAGTTTAATATATAACTTTTAAATAAAAGAACTTTCAAAATGCACCCTTAACCTATCAAATAACTTTAAAAATTATCCTATTTTTTTTTGAAAACTATAGCGGCCAAAGACGTACATCTCTATAAAGAGTTATACCGCTAGAAACGCCTTCGTATTATAAACAAAACAAATTTAATATGAATAGACGTACGCTTTTATAAAAATAAGTTAAAATTAGCAATAAATTAGCCCCGCCGTAACACACTGGTGCCTAACACAACATTCATTCCAGAAAGGACGTCGTACGACAACTACAAATATAACTTGACACAACATTTATTCCAAATAAATACAACATGTGTCGGTGAAAACTATACTACGATCTCATAACGAGAAGCTCCGCCGCAACGCGGCGGGTGCCGGGTTCCTTGTTGTTCAACAATTTGCATAATTTTATCGTAATTGTGCAGGTATGACAAGTTTTGAATAGAGTAATCTTAACTATCTTATGGTTGGTTATATACTTATATGTCGTTTTTGTTGTAAAAATCAATACAATGTCATCCAAAATCTACTTTGTTCACCATTACATTGTGTTCTCGAGTTAGAGTCAAGGAAGAAAATGAAAGGAAAAAGAAGAAGTTGTTTCTCGAGCAGCACTTAAAGAGGAAAAGATAAGGAAATGAAATGAAAGCTAATGTATTTTTGTTGATTATTAAATTAAAGTGTTTCCTCCAATTGTTTGGCTTATCATACGCACACTTTTTTTCCAGAACATATATTTCCTTACCAGTTTTTCATGTGATCGTGACTTGGTGGTCCGAGAATGTGTAGCCGTGTGATTGACTAAACTAAAGCACCAAAATCAGGCGTGGTCTTTGAAATGAATTGACCAACACTATTTATGAAACAAGGGTAGGGATATCTAGAGTTAAGATCAAACTAGCAGGGTACCCGCGCAATGCAGCGGCGGGTACCCGGTGACTAATTTTGTGGCGAGCAAATATTTTTCATTTATACCGCGTGTTGCAGCGAGGTTGATTTTTTAGCCGACTTATGTTTTCATTTTTTTATTGTAGCTTTTTTGTTTCGTAATTTTTGTGATATTTGTACAAATTTAAACCATAAGCCACTGGTAAAGCATCATTATTCAATCATCATATCACTTTGATGGGGGTTGAACAATTAGATAATAGAAGCTCATAATTAGTATAGAAGTTTAAACGAAAAAGAAATGAGAATATCGAAAATAATTCTTTTAATGTGTTCATATGTGTTTATATAAAAAGAAAATAATAGAAATACATAAATTAACTCTTTAGCCAAATTCGGATCGAATTATATACTACACCAACCATTTGTTTTATGTTAAAACAATTTAACTATACCAGCCCAACTAAATATTTTAGGCCCAAGTCAAATTCAGATAATTCTAAGCCCAAAACCTAAACTTTCGATAATAAAAACTAACCCAAAATTGCTTATCCTAATTTTACTCTATCACAACACCCGCAAACACAAAAATCACAGTCACTTTTTCTCTCTACTTGCAGCCACCAACTCTTACCATCCACTTCACAAATAAACAATTCACTTAACAAACAAATATTCATCCATTTAATTCTTATAGCCACTCGAATCACCAACAAGTAAACTCCATTGTTTTCTTTCTTGGCTTCTTTCACAGCCAACGCACGAACCCATGAAGAACACAAATGTTTTCGACTTCAAGATCTTTTAAAGGTCTCGGGTATGTGCGGTTTTGTATTTTGTTTCTTGTTTTCTTGTTAAACCGAAAGAAAGGAGGATGGAAACACTTTTGTTTGATCTTTTTTTTCGAATACTAAAAAGAAGTTTAAATGATTTCATGAATTGTTTTTTTCAAGGTAAACATCTTGATGAATCTGAAAGATGTGAAAAAAAAAAGGCCGGATATACGTGGAAGCAAAAGCAAAAGTAACAGATTCATGTTTTAGGCTGCTGCTGGATCTCGAATTTTTGTTTTGCACTGTTGGATCTCATATTCTAGTTTTGGAAGCCTAATATTTTAGAAACTTAATTATATTGTACTTTGTGGTTAAAAAATTATATTTTTTGATGAAGGGGTGTTATTAATAGTGTATTAATTGTATTAGATGAGTATTGTTTTTTTAATTTTATGTGTGCTTTCAATCCTTGTAAATAATGCTTATAATTTAGTATTTTTCACTTAAGGGGTATTTTAAAAAACTGAATTAATGGTATTTGCTGACCAATTAATTTATGTATTTAGTTGTGCAAAAGTTAATTGTATATAATGCTTTGATAAGTGTATTTACTTAAAATCTATATTAGGAAATCTTAAAAAATTAATAGGAGAGAAGTGTCTAAATGCATTATAAGTAGTATAGATGAGAAGAATATTTAAAATGAAAATGATGAGAAGAAATCACAACCACACAATCTAGATGCTCCTACCGAAGTGGATGCATCTTCACTTAAATTTTTCCTCTCAATTTAAAATATGTAGCTAGAATTACTTCTCACCCTTCTCATTTTAATTATTTTTCTCACCGGATCCTTACTCATGATATCTAAACAACAAACATAGGAGATTGTAAATATTCATGTAAGCATGCAATGATAGAGGTGTTCATCGGTTCGGTTCTCGGGTTAATTCGTTTATTCGGTTCGGGTTGTGCAGTTAATTTTTTTTTTGTCGTAACCGAAAACCGAACCGAACCGAAAATATCTATGACCGAAGCGAAGTTCGGTTCTGTTATGAGTCAAAACCAAGAACCGAATTTTGTACTTGAATTACAACATCTATATTTTTTTTTAAATTTAATTTTGTAGATTGTTGGCAAAAGAAAAACTATTTCAAGCATAAAAAGTATTTTTTATATTATGATAAAATTTTAATGGTATTTTTTATATATATAATAATATAAATATATAAAAAAATATATACATATTTATATAAATTCGGTTTATGGTTCAGATAGCAAAAACCATATTCAAACCGAAAACCGAATTTTTAGTTCGGTTCGGTTCGATTTTGACAAATTCGGTTCGGTTATAAGTTCGGTTCGCTTTTTGATTTATTCGGTTTATTACCCGAAACATGAACACCGCTATGCAACGATGAGAAAAAACTGATAAAAGCTCATAAGCCTGCCATAAGACTAGTATGCAAGGGAGTGATGGTTTCACCATCCGGCCCCACTTCACGCATTTGATGCCTTGCCCACCATCCTTGTTTCACCAAATGGCACGGTAATTAAGACAAGAATCGCTGAAAGGTTCATCAAATGAAAAAGAAAAAAAAACGGGCCCCAACCCCATTTCTCTATCCCATCTCATTTGTTTTATTATTTTTTTTATTTTGTGTGTGAGTGTGTGTGGGGTATTTACTGGGGTATATTTTTATAAAGNTAATACTTTAACTCTTACATTTGAATGAACCTCTTACAGTTTAAAAGATGCAAATAAATTTACCCAAATAAGTGTTTTGTCTTCTTTATCCTTTCGATTTAACACTATATTCCTATTAATACAACTTATGTCAACACAACGTGCGCAACGGTGGTCTTAAACTAGTAATTTACACAATAAGAGAGAAACCCAAAACTGAAACCTTCTATTTTGAATAAACCAATAGGATAAATTGATTTCAGAATGAAACCTTCTAATTACGAATAAAGGTAAAAATTGAATGTGATTTGTGATTTGGTCAAAATTACAATAACTTTGTTTCTCCATTGTGGTTAATAAAGTTTTAAGGTTGAACATAAAATACGTTATAATCTGATTAAGAAATATAACTTATATACAAGCCCTAAGCTTTATTAAATTGTCTAATCTTAAAGTTAATTCAATGTACTTTAGTGTAAGGGTTATTATACAAAAAAGTCATTAAAGTTTGCGTGAAATTTGTCCTAAGTCAATAAAGTTTCAAAGTTGCCACCAGGTTACTCAACTTCTTGCGACCGGTTATATTTGTTACTATGTTTTTGGTAACCGGATATAACCGGTAAAAATCTTATGTTGCTAATTTTATAAGTACAAAACGGTCTTGTGGTTTGTCGAGTATCACGGATTTAGTCCCTTGACCATTATTTCTGTTAGTTTGACCGTTTTTATATGTTTTCATACGTTTTTATCCGTTTTTATACATTTTCATACGTTTTTATCCGTTATAGTCCGCTTTCATAAGTTTTTATCCGTTTTTATACGTTTTTTTCCCGTTTTGAACATTTTTGTCCGTTTTTATATGATGTCGTTCTTTTTTATCTGTTTTTATTCATTTTCAGCCTTTTTATACGTTTTCATCCGTTTTTATACATTTTTGTCTATTTTCGCCTATTTTCAAGCGTTTTTGTCTGTTTTAATACGTTTTCATTCGTCTTTATACATTTTCGTTCTTTTTTCAAACTTTTTGTCCATTTTTTTATGTTTTCGCCCGTTTTTATATGTTTTCATCCGTTTTTATACGTTTTGTCCGTTTTTATACGTTATTGCCCGTTTCTTACGTTTTCATATACTTTTTTCCAATTTATACATTATCATCTGTTTTTATACGTTTTCCTCTGTTTTTAAACATATTCATCGTTTTATCTGTTTTCATCTATTTTTATGCGTTTTGTCTGTTTTTATACCTAAGAAAACGTATAAAAACATATGAAGGTAGATAAAAACGTATGAAAAGGTGCATAAACAGATGAAAACGGAATAAATGTACAAAAACGTATAAAAAAGTACGGAGAATGTATAAAAATGGACTAAAGTGTATAAAGACGGACGAAAACGTGTATAAACAGATGAAAACGGAATAAATGTATGAAAACAAATAAAAACGAATAAAAATGTACGAAAACGTAAGAAAAACATATAAAAACGGACCTAAACATAAAATGACAGATGAAAACGAATTAAAACGGATAAAAACGTATGAAAAAACATAAAACGGATGAAATTGTATAAAAACGGACGAAAATGGAAAAAATAAAGTAAGAAAGCGTATAAAAACGGATCTTGCTAACGTGTTAATAGTTAAATGTATAATAAAAAAATTATGGACTAAATTCGTGATATCCCACAAACCAGAGGGACCTAACATGTCAGTGTTTGAAAAGTGAAAGTTCTAACAACAGGTTGTCCACCCTGGGAGTGACATGAGTGTAGTATTTTAAATGGTTCAGTAACACATAAAACAAACCCGTGACGTTGAGTAACCTGGACGACAACATTGAAACTTTATTACCTTAGGACAAATTTCACGCAAACGTTAGTGACTTCTTTTTATAATAACCTTTAGTGTAAAATGATCATTTATGAGTTTCGATAATTTTAAATAAGTTTAAAATATAACAAATATCCTCTAGATTTTTTATTTAAAAAAAACATTTAATATTATCATTGTTATTTATAAGTATTGTCACTATTAGAGTAAATTTATCATAATTCAGAATCTATAAATCCAAAATCTGTAATGATTTAAAATTATCACATATGTTTATAACAAAGTTATAAAAACAACATTTATAAAGAGTTATAATGCAACGACACATGAAAAATATTGATTGTCTTCCTCTTTAAAGTTTAAGCAATGATATCTGAAAATTTATTAATTTTATAACTTAGATGGGTTAAAAAAAATACAGCTAAAATTAGAAACCTTTATAAACTTAAAATTTAGTTAAATTTAATTAATATCTAAAATAATGCATTATATATTTTAATAATTGTAATAGAAACACATCTTTTAATCAAAAACTGTAACAACCAATCATCTCAAGATAAGCTCGGTGACCAATTAAGTTAACATGTTCATTTTCGTCTTCAAGTATATGTTTCCTAAATATTTTTATAGCATATAAAATCTTTTAAGTATAATCGAAAATTTAAATAATAAATCTAATAAATTTGCACACCTATAACGAATCTATATTAAAATCTAGTTATTAGTTGTACGTTTTGGGGGTTCTAATATTTCATGAAGGTGGGTTTGTGTATTAGGTGGGGGTGGGTTATAAGGACCGTAGCTATTATTTTAGTATAACCGGGTCTAGTGGCTAGTTTTGTATTTTTTTGTACTTGTCCGTACGATTGCTTTTTTTTTTTTTTTTTTTTTTTTTTTTTTTTTTTTTTTTTTTTTTTTTTTTTTTTTTTTTTTTTTTTTTTTTTTTTTTTTTTTTTTTTTTTTTT
>LBNU01032001.1:112044-124198 GCA_014162995.1 Artemisia annua
TCATTCAAGTCCGGGAAATCATTCAAGTCCGGGACTTGTGAAGCCTTACCCTTTTGGTCCTTTGCGCTTGGACGTCCACGGGTATTTTTCTTGACAGCAGGTTCTTTTGTGCCAACAGATTCAGGGTGCATTATCTCTTTCAACTTCGTTATCATATTTTTCCTGACAAACGGCGAAGCTTTGCTAACCTTATCCGTGAATTGTCGGATGTCATTTTGAAACGAAGCATCATCATCATCTTCAGGCGATGGCCTATTGATAACAGGCCACGGAACAGACAATGTTCTCCAGAAAATAGGAATGTATTCGAGTGGAATGGAGAGTCCTGAATTCAATAGAAGTGACTTATATAAGTTACGGATATTAATGGGAAAAACAACTTGATAGTTATAGAACTCCAATATACTTACCATGACATCTGTAGACATGCATCATATGAAAGCATGGTAGTCCGTATGTTGCATTGAACTCATGGCAACATTCGTCTGGGTTGATTCGCCGGGTGAGTTCTTTGAACATGAGATCACAACCATGATGGGAAACTTTATACCGCAATTCTTGAAATAGTGGTATATCACATTTAAGTTGTAGCTCGTTCATGCTTCTATTAAAACTCTCTTTTATCCCATTTTCTTGCGAAATGAGAATCTTATCGACCATCATCAATAGCCTGTCTAATTTGGACTGTGTGCTNTGCACCGAAACCCACAATTTCCATCGGCAATGCACCGTGTCGGAGCTTTAACCATCCAATCCCAGGCGCGCTTAATGGACTCATACTCATTGTCTCTAGGACATCTGTTTTTGGAATACACAAGCATATTTTGATTTATATGCCATCGACAGAGTAAGTGGTGAGCGTTAGGAAATTCTCCTTCTACTGCCCTAACCAACGCTAAATCTCTGTCAGTGACAATCACACGTAGGTAATGTCTTTCGTCTATCACTTGCTTCACTTTTTGCAATACCCAGGTATAATTCTTATTTTGTTCACTGCTCACAAAGCTATACGCCATTGAAAATGTTTTATTCGTTGAAGTAACTCCAACAATTTCACACAACGGCAATTTGAACTTTGTGGTATTATACGTGGAATCCATCAGCATGATTTCTGGGAATGTGCACCATAAAGCATACGAAGTGGGGTGCACAAAAAAAAGCTCTTCAAGCTCGTTGGTATGCTCATTTACCCTCGGGTACCATGTATACCCTGAATCCATCAAATGCGAGTAAAGAACTTGAATTGGAGTTCTATTACCCACTCTGGCTCTCCGGAGCTTATCTTGTGCGTTATATATGGTTCTGAGGCTAGACACGTTATTTGGATTACGACTCTTTATTGTTGAAAGTATATTCACCGGTCGTAGGTTACATTGTGTCAACTCGTCGACTAACCCCAACTCATCATTCTCTAGTCGCATTGCAAATGGAACACCATGCAACGACTCTAGCATAACATGATTATGTGTATCATCTTTCACCCTTAAAACCCAATAATTAGTTGTTCGATGATATTTCGCTACTAATCTGAATGGACATTCGGTTTTAACTGTTTTGGTTTTCCGCTTTCCTATACCTTGAGGTGTATACTTCCCACCCTTTGTACACCTGTAATGAATATCGTTCATCTGACCGAACAGTGATCTGGTTCTATTTTTAACAACTACAAAACCGAGCCCCCGGGCTATATTTTGCACCCACTCAGTCATTTGCTCGTGAGAATCGAAAACCTGAAAATACATAACAACTCTTATAACATATTTACATTTTTACATTTTTTTTTCTTTTTATCTTTTTTTCTTACTTTTTTTTTCTTTTTATTAAACCGTTACGTCACATGAAACCGTTTTGCGTTATCGGCTAATCGGGTAACAAATGATTTCGCGATTATCTTTGAGCCTTTGAATTTATTTGGTCAACACTCCGCCTACCACGGAGGAGTGAGGATGTTTAGAATTTAATTATTTTGGTTTACAACCGCCCTCCTTAATCGGAAGACCGAGGATGCCCGTTTTATTTTGTTTTTGTTGAATATTTGGTGACAAATATGAAAACCAATAATCTCGTTTTATTGCTTCTTACAAAGACGAAGGACCAAAGTCGACAATATAGAACTTATTAACCGAATTGTTAGTTAAGTTAGTTAAATGAATTTAACCCTAAAAATGAAAGGGTGTGTCGTTTGGGAAAGAACCCAACGAACAGACACCATGGTTTCTTCATGACCATTGGTTTAGTATATATAGACATGTACATGTAACATTTAAAGATTGATGAACCGATTAATAAAGTTATTCAGTTTATAGCATACTTGCAATTTCATATATCGACTCTCATTGGGACTAACATTTGGCATCAAGAGCCATACTCGTTACACAATTCGAAACCAGAAAACATCAACGAGAACAAAAGAACCAAACAAAGAAACAAACGCAGAAACTTGTTTCAGAAATAGAAGAACGCAACGTGTTACAAAACCATACGTTGCCTGGATAACTAGAACGCAAGGAAGGAAGGCGCATCCATACTTGTGGGAAATTGCAAGCGAGAAGTGGACACCAAACGAAGTGGTGACCGTTTTGGTTGTGTTTGTTTGTTCGCTATATACGGCAGAAAGAATAGAACCAGGAGAAAATCAAACAAGTTTCCAGAAACTTGTTGTGGTTAATACCGAACAGAAACAAACCAAGGAAGACCCTTTGTTGCACTTTGTAACGCAACAAATTGGAAGATATAGAGACCCACTGCCAACAACTAGGACGTGGCAGTTTGGAAGGAAAAGACGTCAAAGAAAGACCCACGGTTGCAAGACTAGTTAGGCAACGCGTTGAACAGAAAAAAGAAAAAGGATTGCTTGTTTGTATACCGGTACCCGAGGAGAAGGAAAGAGCACAGCGGAAACCACAATCAAAGATTGTGGGCGCCACGCTAAGCAATACACCCACACAACGGGGAAAACAAACCTGATCATTTGTTTGGGAAAGATACCGAGGGTATTGATTGTTTGGACGTAGCGGTGTGGAACAGACAAGCCACGGCGCACGAAGCTAAATTTAATAAGGGAAAATGAAAATTAAGGAAAATTAAAAATATTAAATAGAAGTTATCACTTTTATTAAAAAGTGATGATTTTTGGATTTTCTTGTTTGGAACTTGTTTATACACTGAAAATGGACAAATTTTGTGAAAACACTTTTTATAAAGCTTAAAAATAAGCTGTGTGCAAGCTTAAGCTTAACACAGTTTGACTTTGGTCAAACTAGGGGTGCAAAAGCTAGGAATAAGCTACACAGTGATCACAAATGCTTGAAATAGCTATAAACAACTTATATAAAAATGAAATGAACCAAAGAGACAAGAAAAGCACACTGGATAAGCCAAAAAACACAAATAAGCTATATAAGCTAAACTGTGTACCACACAGTCCAAACAAGCACTTTGCAGACCTTATGGGGCCCACAAATAAGCTCTATGGTCCAAAATGAAACTTGAGGTTTCAAGTTCACCTGGCAAGCTTCAAAATAAGCCAATAAGCAAACCCTAAGGTTCACTAATGAGCTTATGACAAGCTTATGAAAATTGGTGATTTCACTGAGTACTTAAAACAATACACAGAAAAGACAAATAAAGATGGCTTATGCAGCCCTACCAAATAAGTTGCAAAATGAGAAATAAGCACTGAATAAGCAAGATGGCTTGCTTGGCTTTCCAAAAAGCCAAGAAACACACAATGGGTCCCACTAATAAGCTCTACAAGAGCTTATGAACCTTGGTGTTTAACTGTGGTGCAGGGCACCTTTTTGAAAAAGTGCTCAAAAGAAAGAACTAAATAAGCAGTTAAATAAGCAAATGAAAAATCAACAAAACTCACACAGAAAGATAAGCAACCAAAGTTTCAAAATCATTTTTTTTTTTTTTTTTTTTAAGTTAAACATTTGTCCAGTCAAAATTTTTGTCCAAAGTCCACATTTTTCCAAGTGCATAGCACACACAGCACAACCCAAACATTAATATCCAGTATTATTGTACCAAGTGGCATAAGACACAAGCAATTGCACATAGGCAGATTTGCACACAAAGTTAGGCTCAGATTTTTGTGATCAATCAATCGCCGATAAATTTTTTTTGTCCAACATTTTTTGCCAGTTGTTTTTGTCCAAGGCATAAGCACAGCAAGCATGTCACAAAAGGCTCAAAATTAATAAATGATCATACATCATGCCGATTTAAAAAAGCGTATTTGCACCAAAATAGGCCTCAGAATATGAAGGTTGGCAAAGTGATCAAAATACACTTTGCCAATCCTAATTCGGTTTTTAAGAAAACAATCATCATCGCCTTTTTAAAAAAAATTTTCCTAGTGCAAAATGCACGAAGTGAAACAGATTGCCCCAGTGCACAGAAATTGCCCCCAAGTGCAACAAGTGAAGACAGATGAAACCAAACTGCCAGATTTGCACCCGGTTGAGTGTAAACCAAGTGAAACCAAGTATCACATTCCACACATGTTAGCACAAGCAAAGTAAGAAGTAACAAGTACTTAGATCTCCCTGAAATATCCACAGAAAGCGATGCCAAGGTTGTAAAAAGTCACAAGAAAATAGTAATCCTGCAATTACTCCACAAGAGGACAAGAAGAAGGCCATATAGTAACTATCAACAAACCATAGCAACAAACCACCACCATAGCAACCAAACCACCACACAGAACCACCAACCATTAGCACAAGTGAAATCACTCTCACCACAGAGCAGATTGCAGCAAGTGAAAGCCAAGTCAGTATCACAAGTGAAATCCAAATCAGTATCACAAAGTAAATCTCCCACGCAACAAGTTTACAACAAGTGCAGTTCCATATCAACAAAAGTACAGATAGGGTGGGTTATTAAGAAACTTTGGCAAGTTTTTTAGTTTAGTCTTCCGGGGTAAAACAAGCCACCGTCATTAACATATAAGCGGTTGGTTATATTGACAAGCCAGGGGAGGCCTGTAACCGCACGTGAATGGCCGATATGTCTCAATCACATTTACACAGAACAGTGTAATCATTCAATTTACCACATTAATAAGTCAGAGATAAATAGCTCAGATTTTAAGCTGTTTCATTATCATGATATGGCATGCAACACAAGCATATAAAGGCATTTGTTATTTCTAAAAACTAGCCACTAGTACGGACAAGTACAAAACTAGGCACTAGAGCCCGGTTGGACTAATAATAGGCCACGGTCCTTTAACCCACCCGTAAAGTATATGATAACGGGGTCTAATCTTGAGCCTGTGTGCCCAATAAGCATAAGCATTTTTTATTCAAAGCCATGGAAACCACAGCAGAGTCTGTGGACTGGGTACGGCCAGAGCAGGATTTTTTTTTTTTTTTCATACCAGCTTAAAGGTGTGCAAGACAAGGTGTGTAACCTACCGTTTAGCACCCACACAACTCAGTCAAGTTTTCAATTAGATCCATCATTTAAATCAATAATCCACATAACCGAACACAAACCCAGAAAACTAAATTTCTCACAAACTCCAGAAAACCCTAAAATTGATAAAATTAGGCGGTTCATATTCAAATATCATATGACATGCGATAAAATAACCAAAGAATATCTCATCAATTAATTCACTTAAAAACCCACCACAAACCCAAGACAACTCTTAATGCTTCTCACAACCCAGCAACACTCAATTATATAAAGTTTAGGCATTCCTACTTAGAATATAAGATCTGGTAAAAGAACATAAGAATTCATCAATTTAATAAATTAATTATTTTTCCATAACACCCACCACAAACCTCAGAAAACTTTAATTTCTCACAAACGCAGAAAACCCCCTAATTTATCAATCTAGGCGTTCATAATTAACCACTACACACTCTGGTAAAATAACAAAGAAATCATCAATTAATCACATAAACACAAAAAGCTGCAAAAAGGTACTGCTACAGTACCCTAGTGTAGAGGGGGTTGGGAGTAGACCCGGTTGGGTTAGTACATCCCATGGTGAATATACACAAGCTTCTTTAAACAAAATGACTGAAAACAAACTCATAAGTTCATAATTCCAATAACCAAACCATTTTATTCATTCTTCTTACAAATACAATATCACATCATAAAACATAAAAGCATAAACAAGAACAAGAAAACATAATCCGCAAGCTTCAAATCTAAGGAACAATCTTGTACCCTTTCATCTTATCAATCCAAGAAATCAAAGAAGATTTAGAATTCCTAAACCCGAAAAACCCATGTTCTTTACTCTTGTTCATAGTATCCAACATACAATCACTACCAAGTATCATATCGACAAACCACCAAACACCAACATCTTCCAGTTTAGTAGCAACCAACCCTTTTTCCCTCACAATCTCATCCCAAACAGCCCCTTTATCCTTCATCATCTCGACCATACTCATCTTTCCAACACTCTCATCAAACCCGCCATTCTCAACCTCAAATTGCTCACTCAACACCTTCCAAAAATGCTTCCATTTAAACACATCACCATTACTAATATTAAACGCTTCATTTTTCGCATACGGTTCAACCGCAGCCCAAATATGCTGCTCAGCAATCAAATCCGCATCAGAAGAATCAGAGTAATTCTCCCAAGCTTCCTTAGTGCCGGGAAACTTAAAAGGCACCCCTTCATGTTTACAAATCGTCGCATAAACACATAACGAACCTAGTATATTCATCATACTATACGGCGAAAACCCAAATATAGTCCCAGGCCTATGAACAGACCAAGTTAAACCTTCCTTTTGCTTAACACCCTCAAATAATATATCCTCCAAAGTATAATAAAAATTAGGAGCATCTAGCCTAGGTAAATCCTCATGGAAAGGCGGATCATGTGCCACCTTTCCATACAGCTCAAACGGGCCCAAATAATGTTTTCGGCCTGTTTGCAGTGACACATGTTGCAACTTTCCACAGTTAGGAATAACAACATCCAAAACATTCTTAAACATTTTCCCATTAATCTCGCAATTCTCTTTTTCAGTTTCTTTATTAGCCCATGTTACATAAAACAAATGAGTAACATCATTAAGGTTGGATAGTTTGCTTACGGTTTGTTCTGGGTCGGATATATCACACTGGATATATTCGATGGGGTGATCGGCGTTCCAATCGGGTCGTGGGCGACGCGCCACGCCGTAAACCTTCCACGGGCCTCCCGGGGTGTCCGAGAGTGGAAGGATCTCGGCGAGGCTGTTGCCCACGATCCCAGTAACGCCGATTATTAAGGCCACGCTTTGGTACTTTGGTGGGGCCTCATCCTCGTCTAGCTTTTTCTGTTAGAATTAATACAAAAATAAGGAAATGAATCATGGGCCATTAACATATCCGCTAATATAAATAAAATGATTGTGAATAAGATGAGTTGAGATTTTTTTACCTTTGCAGCCCCGATTGCTCCTGCCCACCACCAGCTCATGGTGTATGTGTGTGTTTTTAGTGTGTGTTGAAATTTGGATCGGTGGAGAAGGTTGGAGAAGAGAAAGCTGGCAAATAACGTGTTTGTGTGTAGAGACTTGTCACGACTCTAAATATGATCATTCAAGATTAGATAGATGCTTCTTGTTTTTTATGTATTCATTTTGTTTCTATCAGTGTTATAAATAGCGTGAAGCGTGGCGTAGCGGCATAGCCAAGCCTCAAGCTTTAGCGTGAGGCGTTGCGTTATAGCGTTTTTAATTCGTGATACAAAGCGGCAAAAATATTTATAGAGTTGTCAATATTAGTTAGCTAATAGGCTTAAAACTCAGTTATGGATTTACTAAGCCCGAATAAATACTTGTAAATAAGCTTAAGTCCAATAAATCTCTTTAAAAAAAATTAAAAAAAAATAAAAATCTTAAAAGCTTAAAAAAAAAAAGGCGCCACACCTTGCGCTATAGCGCGCTTCATCACGCCTTATCACGCTTTATTGCACGCTATGCCTAGAGATGACGCCTTGGCCTGTTTCGTAACGTGGAGGCCACGCCTCGCGCTATGACGTCGCTATAGCGCCGCTATAGCGCGCTATTTAGAACCCTGGTTTCTATAATAGTTTTAGAAGTATTACTCGTTCACACTCATAAAAAATGTTTATTTTCATGATTTACAAAGCTTTAAAAAATCTTTTAACTACATTTTCATCAATTCGATAGCATATCCACTCATTAAAATCTAGTTCATTATTGAAATACAAAATGAATATTTATTTTGAAATAACTCAAAATATTAATGTAAACATTTAATATTAGAGAGAAAAAGTATATTTACTAAGGGGCCGTTTGGTTCGGGGATATTGGGGGATATTGGGGGCATTTGCATTTTAATTGCCCGCCAAATATCGTGTTTGGTTGACAATTTGGAGGAATTTACAATTTTACGAATTGCAAAAATGGAGAGAATTAGAATACCTTCAAAAAGTGAGGAATTTTAATTTACTTGGAAAATTTTTTTATAAAATTTTTTTCTTATTGTTTTTTATAAACTTTTAAATAAAATATTTATGAAAAAAAAATTTATAAACTTTTTTTATAAATTTTTTATAAATTATTTTATAAACTTTTTTATAAATTTTTTATAAACCTTTTTTATAAACTTTTTTTATCAATTTTTTATTAACTTTTTTTTATAAATTTTTATAAACTTTTTTTATAAATTTTTTATAAACTTTTTTTTATAAATTTTTTGTAAACTTTTTTTATAAATTTTTTATAAAATTTTTATAAATTTTTTGTAAACTTTTTTTAAAATTTTTTTATAAATTTTTTATAAACTTTTTTTTTATAATCTTTTATATATTATTTATAAACTTTTTTTTATAAATTTTTTATTAACTTTTTTATAAATTTTTTATAAATTTTTGATAAACTTTTTTTATAATTTTTTTATAAACTTTTAAATAGAATATTTATGAAATTTATATTAAAAAATAAAAAAAAATTATAAGTTTATATCAACCAAACATGACAAGATATTTTATATTCCGGAATTTTAAATTCTCATAATTCCGGAATTTCGAATTCTCCAACCAAACAACCCCTAAGATATCAGGTAATGTTTATTTTTTAAAGCAACATGTTCACTTAGTTTATATTAATTTTACGTAGTTGACAAATAAATTTGTGACATATTTGTTCATTTCCATAGTAGTATAGTGAGTAGAGTCGAGCTTAAACTCGACAAAGCTCAAATGTTGCTCGTTTAGTTTAGAAAAGCTTGAGTTCAAGCTTAGCTCATTTTAGGTCTTAGTTCATAGCTCGAACTCAGCTTGATATTAGCTTACGATCACTTACATCACTAATCGGCTTATAATCTCTTAGGAATAACAACTAATGAGTCGAAGAAGATGCGATGTTGCAAATTCTTGTTGTAGATAAAATTGGACTAAAGAATAATATCACCGAACACAACACTTAAATAATCTTTTATTAACTTATGTTATAACAACACTTGAACAATAACTTAAAAATCAAGAACATTGGTTTAGTTGGGTGAATGGATGAGATGAGGTTTCCCTATTAAGGTTACATATAAAGGACGAATCTGTGACTCAAATATACTTGGCATGACCTAGGAATTCTTGTGACCGTTTAGACCCTCTCCCTAACCATCCTCAAATGTCTATCTAGTATGTTTTCAACAAATGGCGGAACAATGTTGAGGCATAGGAGGGTCTTGAATCCCTCAAACTTCGGGGTTAAAAGTGTTAAAATATATATATATATATATATATATATATATATATATATATATATATATATATATATATATATATATATATATATATATATATATATATATATAGGAGTACCTAATGAGGTTTATTATTACTGTTGTGAAGTTTCACTTGTATCTAAGAACTAAATAATGGGTTATTTCATATCAAAAAGTAGTTTACGTTATTTTCTGCTAGTCACGTTAGATTTTTTACTGATTACTCTACTAGTTTATGTTGAACTTTTAGGCGAAATCAGATTTAAAATAGTTTTAGACTCTATGATTAAAAATCTGTATTTGATTAATTTAAAACCTTAAAAGTCGTTGTGGTTTGTACTTTCTAGTATTATGTGAGTTACTTCTTGTCTTATGCATTTAACTTTTAGGAATTTTTCTTATACATATAAAGATTTATGCTTTCATAAATATTCACATTCTCCTACTTGGTTGAACTATAAAACTTTTGTGATACACAAATAAGCTATAGTCATTTTATGAAAAATAAGTAAGATTTCTTTGTGTTTTATATCTAATTAAGCAATTATATGTGCATAACAGCGGAAATTTAAACGGTAAATAATTATAATTGTGAAATTGTGTTTAAGTGTTTCATGTATGAAATGGATGAAATTGTTTATTAGGACAAACTTTCAATTTATGCAGTTATGGAAGAAAAGTAGATGGATGTAAAGTATAATATTAAAAGAAAAATATAAAACGTTGTAAATTAGTAATTTTGTTTATTTTAAAAGTTTTTAAGCAAATGTTTTTTTCTTTTTATATATAATAAAAATATATAAAGTTGAGTTATTTAAAAAACCAAACATTCCTCACATACCAAGAGACTCATCCTCACCATCCATCTAAAAAGAAATCAATGGTTGAGATTAAAAGCATTTAATATTTCACCCATTTTTTATAATTTAATTATCTCTTAAACCGTTAATCGTTAAGCGAAAATAATTATACCATCGCGATGAGCATTTAATTATCTTTATATAGATATGCATTGTGATATACTTTTGACAAAAAAAAAAAATCGTTTTTTTCACGTTTTTGTTCGTGGCCGAAAAATATCATATGTGATATATCATATATGATATGCATATCATATATGATATGTAATATCATATATGATATATCATATGTGATTTTTTCGCCCACGAAAAAAAACGTGAAAAAAACAAAAAAAAATTTTGTCGAAAGTATATCACAATGCATATCTATAGAAAGATAATTAAATGCTCGTCGTAATGGTATATATTTTTTCGCTTAATGATTAACGGTTTGAAAGATATTAATATTTGAAAAAAGAGGATAAAAGTGGGTTTTTAAAATTGTTAGGATTAATCTCATCCATTAGATCAAATAAAGATGGAAGGAAGATGAATGGTGGAGATTAGTCCCTTGATATGTAAAAAATATTTGGTCTTCAAATGATCTTATATCAAATATATATGAAATTGTTTGTATCGGTATACAACTTTAAATATATGGAAAGAAATGGGATGGTCATTAAGAATTTAAGTTTTTATAGAAAAGGAAGCCAAAGCAAAATACAACACATTGATATAGTGAGAAAAGGAAATAGGGAGAAAATAAACATATACTCCGTGTACGGCATTACTCCAACGAAATTTTCAGTGACAAAATTTAATCGGTGTGCAAGGGGTCCACGTGTGTTACTAGCACACCGTTATTTTAGCATTTAAAAGATTTCACGTGCAGCATATGTGGTCATGTCGTGAGAACACGTCTTAGTTTACCTACTTGGATCCCTTTTCGACTCGACCCAAATCAAATAATTAGCCGGCGAATATCGTCGTGGTCCCAATATCTCACATTCAAATACGATTTTTTAAAGCGAAAATTACTGCAAAGCCCCAAACTTTTGTGTCTGTAACACCAAAGTTTTTCACCATTACAAAAAGGGAGTTGATTTGCACACCAAAGTTTTTGATTATTTCATCATTTTGTACAACACTGTAATGCACAAAGAGTACACAGCACAACCCTTTAGACCACTCGGTAAGGTGACATTCACCCCCACGTTAACTTTTAACGCACCTCATTTTTTGACCGAGTTACCTTACGGCCTATGAAAGGCAAGCCCACGTTAACGCACCACGTTAAGGGCTTAACGTGCGTTAACATGAAAAAAAAACTTTCGTTTTTACCCCTTGATTCTTTGCGTGTTTATGTTTGTGATGTGTTTGTGTTTGTGTGTGTTTTTTGTGCGTGTGTTTTTGTGTGTTTTCAGTGTGTGTGTGTGTGTGTTTAGTGTGTGTACAGGAGATGGGGAAGAAGATGATATATGTTCCACATTTGCAGTTTAGTCCCTGTGGTATTATGATGTTGACAATTTAGTCCCTGTTGTTATAGTAGCAGTTTTTTTTTTTTTTTTTTTTTTTTTTTTTTTTTTTTTTTTTTT
>LBNU01032001.1:135838-156595 GCA_014162995.1 Artemisia annua
AAAAAAAAAAAAAAAAAAAAAAAAAAAAAAACAAGCGTGAAAAAAAAAAGAAAGAAAAAAAAAAAAGAAAGAAATAAATAAAGAAAAAAAATGAAAATAAAAAAGACAAAGAAAAAGGGGGGAAAAACATGGACTTATGTTTCCCCATTTAATCTTAGGTTAATCCCCACTATTAGATCAAACTAAATGGATGGTGGAAATTTGTCCCTTGGTATGCACAAAAATTAGAGTATGCAAAATAAAGTGCCTCCTCTTTGTCATTAGAAATATATAATGACTACTGATAACTGATTAATGGTAATGAAGTTATGTCACGTCATAATATTTGAAAAAAAAAATACATACAATAAACATTATTAAACCACTCCTAACAGTACTCGTCGGTTTGAAACCGACGAGCTTCGAAAACCTATACCGATGGCACAACCTCATCGGTGGTGCGCCTGTTTGGCGACAAGGAAAGGGACGAGAGTGGGGCCCATCTAACCGAGTTTAAATGGTAATTTTAACGTTTTAATTTTAGTTTTAATTTTCCCTCTGCTCTTATCCTTTTACCCTTATAATTATAAATATACACACTATACCATTTTTCTTCACACTTACACAACTACAAAACTAGTATCTGTATAATTCAACCCAACAAATATATCTATCGTAAATGGATTCAAATTCTTGTTCCTACTCTGATATGGAGGATTTTTTTTAGCAGTGCGGCTTCTTTCGATCCGCTCTTAGCGCTCGCTCTTGTTGATAAGTTAGATGAAGATGATGAGCGAGAACCCGCTGAAAGTTAAAGGTGGCAAAGAGCGCCAAAAAGATACTTACCTAGAGATCGTCTTGGTGTCGCCAATCGTTTGTGGCATGATTACTTTGTCGAGACATCAGTTTTCCCCGTGGTACTTCCGAAGATGGTTACAAGTGCGCAAGGAATTGTTTATTGGTATATGTCAAGGGATAAATTCTTACGCCCAACTACCGCTATCCCCGTATTTTCCTTAATTTCATCAAGGCATAGACACAACCGGTTTACCTAGTTTTAATGTTTTCCAAACGTGTACCTTCGCCATACGCTAATTGGCATAGGGTTGCGCTCCTGATGCATTTAATGAATACTTACAGATGCATTTAATGAATACTTACATGTGGGTCAACAAACATCATGCGATGTTTGGACGACTTTTGTAGATGTGTATTTCATTTATTTTTGACCGAGTACTTGGAAAACAAACACTCCAAGATGTCCAGTGTCTACATGCAAAACATTAAGAGATATATGGTTTTCTATGTATGATCAGAAGCATTGATTGTATGAGTTGGCCTTCAAAAAAATTGTCTAGTAGGATGGAAAGGCCAATTCACCCGAGGTGATCAAGGGTGTCCAACGATATGCTCAAAGTGGTTGCCTCTTGTGATTATCTCTTTATATTTATGGATAATATTGTATTTTGAATATGTTAGTTACCCTATAAATATAAGTTGATAATTATTCATTTATTAAAAGTTTGAGATTTACCAAAACCCTAGATACCCTCCTCCCTTCCCTCCCTCTGCTCGTCGGCCGCACACCACCACCACACGAACACCATTTTTTCTATGTTGCTTATTTGATATATGTGTTGTTGTTGTCTTGATCCACCGCTAGCATGTTGTTGTAATCGACTGATGGATAGCGTGCATAACTGTGAGGAGGCTTACCTTTAGATCTCTCGATCCGTGTTGTATGCAAAGTTTTTGTGTTAATTTGATTAGTCTTAAACTATATATGGATCGCTTGCTTTTGGAAAATCGTTGTAGGGTTTTTATATTATTTGCCGCATGTTTTCTGTTAACTGTTAAAGAGAATTTTAAAATTTATCCCTATGTTTTCAATCAATGTGGATTTGGCATGCTTACTTTGGTCATGCGGTTCAAACAATGAATCAATGTTCTTAATGAATTGGATTTGTTCAATGATTTACTCCAAGATAGGGCTCTTGGGGTTATGTATAATATTGTGAGTACTCGATTTAAAAAGGGGTATTATTTCGCTGGCGGAATTTATCCTGAGTGGGTGACTCTTGTGAAGTGTAAATGTCTGATTGAAGAAAAAAGCTTGAAGTTCAATAGTTACCAAGAATTTGTGAGAAAGGATATTGAACGAGCATTCAGGGTGCTTCAAAGACATTGAGTAATCATTAAAAACACAGCACGACCATAAATACGGTGAATCATGATCACTTGTGTGATTTTACACAACTTGATCATCGAGGACAACGACCACACAACAAGTCCACTTGAGGAACTATATGGATAACCTTCCTAATATCCCGCGGCATTTTTGGAGGGAGAGGGTCAATATACAAATGCGCATGGACAAGAAAATTATGCGATGCTCAGGTGCACCATCAACTTCGCAATGCTAGCTCTAATCGAACCTCTTTGGATTCTCCCGTCGAACTAACGTCAATAATAATGTAGTCGTTTTTTTAAATAAATGGAAAGTACCTTTTTTTTTTTTTTTTTTTTTTTTTTTTTTTTTTTTTTTTTTTTTTTTTTTTTTTTTNGGTGTTACCATTGATACAAACAACACATGTTTTGGCATCAATTGCTGCGAAACAACAATTCCTCATTATCTAAATTCGTACAGCATGAATCTCACAGGTTTTGAAAGGCTAGATGGAAATAGAGCTTGTGGATCTGCCTTCTTGGTGGATAAAAATTCGTATGATGAAGTAAGGTTTTCTGGTAAGTCCTTTATCCCGACATCACTTTTCTGGACTCTAGGATACCTTGACCTCAAACAAGTAAATTGCTGCAATACCGCTTATATGAATAACCGCACAGTGGATCTAAGTAATGGTAATTCTGTAGACACTTTAAAATGCTCGTATTATAAGCCATCCAACGGAAACCCTTATTTATTTGATGGATGCCAAGGTATGTAGTTCTTTATGTAGTAATTATTTGTTTTTTATAAGTTTTTTCCAATATATATACTTATGAATTGTGAGTGTTTGTTTTTTTGACATGGTACCTTCCATCTCTTATACAATGTGCTTTTGATTTAGATACGGAAGAGTGTGCAAGGTGCATGGGTAATGGAACAGGTTACTGTGATTATGAAAGGATATATGACATTGATGGCTTATTCAACAAATGGAACTTCACTTGTCATACTTATCCAAGTCGTGATGGTGATAGCAAAGCACAATACCTGGTTACTGTTATAGGTAACGCCTATTTTCCCGTCTTATTATCCATTTTGGCATTTTCACTCTTATTCTTGGTGGGGTCGCTTTGGTTTGGGCCAAAACCAAAACCTAAACCCAAATATTCGGGTTTTACTTTTTACACGTCTATAATCAAAACCGGTTGGATTTTGTTGGTACGGTTTTTGGTTTATAACGTTTTCGATTTTGTTTCCAATAACCGTTGATATTTGGACTTTGCGAACTCGACCCAATAAATGTGTTTCTTTTCCTTTGTTATTTGCAAACCGAAAGTCCAATTATGCAGCCCCAGCAGCATTATAAAATCTAACTGGCCACTTGTGGGTGATCTAGCATCGAAAGGCTTGTGATCATCACTAAAATATGTGTGGTTTCAAGTTCAATTTATGTTAGGTGCAAACAACTCTAGTTTGAGTTTGTGTGGCGATGGATTCAAACTCCAATGATTACCTAGTTTGAGTTTGTGTGCCGATGGATTCAAACTCCAATGATTAGTCGGCCAAAATCAGAAACTATGATTATATAAAAATAAGTAATATAAAGCTAACAGAATATTAGGGGCGAGCGCAAAAACCGAAATGGCCGACCGAAACTAAAAATCGATGTTTCGGTTTTTACTTTTTTCAAAAACTGAAAATTTCGGTTTGGTTTCGGTTTTGTTCCAAAAACTATATTGTAATTAGCAAACCGAACTTATTTTATCAGTTAATAATATATAACTAATATAATATAAAGAAACAACTAAATAAATTGAATTTACAAATTCATATTATCTTTGTGTGTGGATTTAAAACATATTTATCTTAACTTTTATGCGTGTGCTTAACTTGTATGTGTGTTTACTTTAGAATAGATCAATACATATTCGAAAATGATCATACTATGTGTGTTTGACTTGTTTGTTTATGTGTTTATCTACAAGTCTATATGTAGAAAGTTGAGATAGCATTATTACGCTTAGAATGACAAAAGAAATAAAAGAAGAATAAGCAAAAAAAAAATCATATACAAGTTTGTTTGTGCGAATTAGCCAAGATCAAATATAAACTAAACACAATAATAACCGAATAATCAAAAAACAGGACCGAGAAAAAACCGATCTATTTCATTTTTGGGTTTCGGAAAAACCAAATATTTCAGTTCGGTTTTACTGCTAGCCAAAACCGATCTAAACCGAACCGTGCTATCTCCATGTAATATAACCAACAACTTAATATACCCATAAAATTGCAAGATCATGGGTCCAAAAATATTTAAAATTGCTAGATCACAAATCCAGAGCCCAATAATCCTCCCCATGTTAGTTGTAAAATTAAATTATCTAGTTACAAGATCTACCCGTTTCTCACAAGTTTCTCACAAAGAAGGGTAATTTAATAATTTTCTTTCGACCAAGGACTAAACATGCAACTCCAAGTTTCTCACAAAAATGGTCGCTGTATTTTTGAAAAGGCAGGGACCATGTCTGCAATTTACCTAAACCACATAAAGTTGTAAAAATAAGAACCAACTAAAATTTGACAAGTGACACTCCTTAAAACAAAATTACAACTAAAATTGTTAAGTTTCCAATTATTTTCTTTTTAAAACTAACGAAATCTAGGTGATACACTTTGATTCGACGTGTAATGTCTATCAGGTGTTAGTATGTGTATTAATTTATTTAGTGGTTGATATATATTAGGTGTATCAGTTTACGTATAAGATATCCGGTTTTTGAGATTTTGATGTATCGGTATAAAATTTATAATTGCGTATCACTTATCCAAACTCATATATCAGTTGATTATTAGTTGATAAAATGTTAATTTGTATCAATATTTTATTTTTTGTGTGTTTTATTGCTAAAATGGTTATTTATAAATGTTTTTAGTGATTGTTTAGACTAGTTCTCATTTTAACAACTTTAAGAAAGTTGTCACATTAACTCTCATATATATATATATATATATATATATATATATATATATATATATATATATATATATATATATATATATATATATATATATAGGATCAAATAAGATGAAAAAGTAAAATAAGAAGGATAAAAGAAACCACAACCACATCTTTCAGATGCACCTATTAAAATAGATGCATCTCCTCCTTATATGAAATGTGTGGCTAGAAAGTCTTATTATTTTTCTCATTTTAATTTTTCTTTTTACCAGATCCTTTGCCTAAATTAAATCGGTTTATTTTAGTTATTCTTCTCAATTAGGACCGTTTTTACAATTTGCTCTATATATATAATTTAATCGGTTCAATTAGGTTGTTAAACCAAAACTGAAACCTAAATTAAAATTTCAAACTGAACAGTCACTTGTTAGTTTAGGTTGATGCTGATCTATTCGGTTCGGGCTTGACTTTCATTTTGCTCGCCCCAATCCAAATTAGTGGTTGTCTATTCGTATGTTTTAATGCACACATTATTTTTATTTTGAGATTGGTTATTCATACCCTCTCTAAAATGATTGTAATACCTCCCTTTCCTTCTAAACTTTTTTATTATCTTCTTATTTTTATAATTGTCTTTTTATTATAAAACTGCAAAATAAAAAATACAAAACATAAAATATAAAGTTTAATAAGTGAAAAGTAGAGAAAAAGAAAATATACGAAAAAAAAACTATAAAAATTTGTCTCGTTTTTTCAGTACAGTGGGTAAAGAAGGCAAGCATAACAATAACCTTTTATTTTATTTTTGTCATACACAACCTTTCGATTCATTGACATCTATTATTTAATGAAGGGTAAAAATAGTCAAAGCTAGGGTTCTAAAAGGCACGTTATGGCAGCGCTAAAGCGCCGCTAAGGCGCGAGGCGTGACCTCCACGTTATGCAATAGACCAAGACGTCTACTCTAGGCGTGAGTGATAGGTTGCATGAGAAGGCGCGATAAGACGTAAGGCGTGGCGCCTTTTTGAAGTTAACTATGATTAAATGTTTTTTTTAAAGAAATGAAGAAAACTACATTCAAGGATAGAGTTTTTTTTTTCTTTNTTTTTTTTTTTTTTTTTTTTTTTTTTTTTTTTTTTTTTTTTTTTTTTTTTTTTTTTTTTTTTTTTTTTTTTTTTTTTTTTAATACTTAATTTCTTATGTATAACACTTTTTATCAACTTGATATATATGAAATATGATATAACATATAAATCTATAAATATTTTCATATTTTGTGCCGCTTTAAGGCCGCTTTAAAAAAAATTATGATTTCGTCATAGCTTCTATGGTGTGAGCTTGGTTATATCACTACGCCATGTCTCACGCTATTTATAACTTTGGTGAAAACCATTAAATTTTGGCCAAAACACAATATAGCACTCTTTACTTTAAATCGGTTTTCTAATACCATGAATCAATAAAGGTGGAGTATTATACCACAAAATTAGTAGTTAACATTTAAGTCCGTTAAGAACTTAACAGGAAAAGTAAATATTAATCTTCAAAATTAATATGCTCATGGTATAACTACCAAATAAAGGTAGAAATGAGGGCAAATCCGAACTTTTCAAAGCTAAAGCTCGATTCGTTTATTTTCATAAGGAGTGGACTCGTTTCGAGTCTTATGCTTTTTGCTTGAGCCCGACGCGTGACATATTTTAAAAGCTCGGGATCGATTCGTTTTTATGATTGGCCTAAATGAAATAAAGTTCAATTCGAGCTTGGCTCGTTAAGTACACTAGGCTTGGGCTCGTTTATATATTAAATATGTATAAGTACATATAGAATTATGTGTACATGAAGTATGATTACATAAATAACGTATATATTTCTCACTTTTTTAAGGCTTGCGACCTTAGTTAAGATTTTAATATGAAGATCTAGCTCAAACTTGTTAATTAAGGGCATGTTCCGGTACGTAGGGATAGCAAAAGCACCCGAAACCGACGGGGAAAACCAAAACCCGAACCGGTTGGGTCGGGTTCGGGGGCGGATTGGTGGGTTTGGATGCGGGTTTGGGTATTGATATAATTTTTTTAGCCGGGTACGGGTTCGGGTACGGGTTCTGATAATACCCGCCCGATTACCCGTACCCGTATCCGTTTACCCGAATCTATACCCGCTTTATTGATATTATAATTAACTAGAATATATATACGTTATATATAATTTCTTCCATTATATTTTTTTATATACGTATCTCTATTACATAACATATTTTATTTGTACAGGAATTATTCAAAAACATTAAATCGTTTGATACGATATTCATTTTCTTTAAGTTAAAAAAAAAGAAGAATATATTATGGTGCTTTCCTTTGTTTTTTCGATGGATTTTAGTGTGACTTAATATTAATACCGCCATTTTGTCCATATAATATTCAATTGGGGATAACCGAAACCCGCGGGAAAACCCGAAAAACCGATGGATAATATTAATCGGGTATCCGGCGGGTAATGGGGTGGATACGGGTTTGGATATTATAAACGGCTACGGGTACGGGTACACTAAAACCCGCCCCGAACCCGACCCGTTGCCATCTATACCGGTAGGGGGTTATGGGAGGTGAGGAATGGGAAAGATAATGAAAAAAAGTGTTTGGTTGAGTATAATGCAATGACGCACACCCTAAATGACTAGTGGCTTGGCTACAACAGTTTGCACATGACATGTTTTTTCCGTTAAATTTCTAACAGGATGGGTCGTTGTGAGCGTAGGGCAGTAGAAATTCTAAATAGCTAAAGTATCATTCTCCAACTTTAATAGTTCATAATACCAAATTTTAAATACTAAACTATATTTTAACCTAAATAGACCAATACACGCAACTAATTTTATGTTTTCTGTCGTTGGTCGTCATTCAGGTGCCTTTATTGGGTTAGGCTTGGGGCCAGTCTTTATTGCAGCAATTATCTATGCATTGTACAAACTAACCAAGAAAAAAAGAATCAGAAGACGGAGAGAGAATGTTTTTAAACGCATTAATGGTGGTTTACTTTTAAAGCTACAAGAAGAAGCTGATCCGTCCTTAGTTGATAGAACCATACTTTTCACTTCACGTGAGTTAGAGAAGGCCACTGATAACTTCAATGATAACAGAATTCTCGGTCGAGGAGGCCAAGGTACAGTTTACAAAGGAATGTTAACCAATGGAAGAATTGTGGCAGTCAAGAAATCAAAAATAGCTGATGAAAGCCAATTAGAACAGTTCATTAATGAGGTGGTCATTCTTTCACAAGTTAATCATAGGAATGTGGTCAAACTATTGGGATGTTGCTTAGAGACAGAAGTTCCTCTCCTTGTTTCTGAATTTATACCAAATGGAACATTATACGACCGTATTCATGATGAGACTCGCGAGTTCCCAATGTCTTTAAATATGAGATTACAAATTGCTACAGAGGTTGCAGGAGCACTTGCTTACTTGCATTCAGCAACTTCAATTCCAATATATCATCGGGACATGAAAACCACTAATATACTTTTGGATGATAAATACAGGGCCAAAATTTCTGACTTTGGGACTTCAAGTTTTGTAGCTATGGATCAAACTCACTTGACTACTTTAGTCAAAGGTACATTTGGCTACCTAGATCCTGAGTATTACCAATCTAGCCAATTCACTGAAAAGAGTGACGTTTATAGTTTTGGAGTTGTTTTGGTTGAATTGTTAACCGGGGAAAAGCCGATTTCTTTAACTAGATTTGGTGAACATAGATGTTTGGCTACATACTTTATGTTGGCTATGGAAGAAGGGCGTGTTATGTCTATTTTTGATGCAGTTGTGATTAAAGATGGTAAAAGGGATGAGCTTATGGTATTAGCTAACCTTGCAATGCGATGCTTGAATCCCATTGGAAAGAATAGGCCAGCAATGAAAGAAGTAGCTACAGAGTTAGAAACAATACGAACATCACACATTCCCTCTATGGTTGAAACTGATATCAGATCAGTGATGTATGGTGAGGAATTACACATGCGAACCTATGCTGAATCAACATCGACATACTTGAGTTTCACTGATACCATAACTCAATGATGCATAAAGGCTTAAGGCTGGATTTTTTTTGTTATGTAAAAAAATTATATAGTTGCAAAGTCAAAGAAAAGTAGGTAACAATAAATCTATCCATCGGAAGTACCAAATAACTGGATGGATAGTGTACTCAATCATAAGGCCTTTTGTAACCATTTTGCTCTTGTATGTGTGTCTAAAGTTTTTCACCAGTTTGTCATTTTCGGCAATAAATTTATTTTTGCTATTCGATGGGTAACTGTACTATAAAAATATGCAACATATAAATTGCATAAACTGACTCTAAGAGAAAAAAGGTAATAAGAAGTAATAGAGATTTATATTTAATAGACTCAGCAGACAATGAACTACATTGGCAAAGCTTGGAGTTCCAATATGAAATGATGAGTTAGATATTCTTGTTCATACCCATTATAATCATAATATAACCTCTTGCCTTTGGCATTATCACGAGTTGCAACCAGGAGAACCCCGGCATTCTTCATTTACACTGTATCCTCACACATTTCAGATCTTGCTTCTTTACATCCCTGACAATGTGACAAAAATTTATGACTAATTTAAAAAGAGCTACAATTAATATATCTGGCAATGTTTCCCGGTGTATCATCGTTGATAAGAGGACACTTGGATGGATTTGATGCTAAAAGAAGACTCATCTTGCTATATAGTCATCATGTTCACGATTTTTTAATGCAATATACGTCACCAATGTATTCGGTTATCAACGTCATGTCCTTTGTATCGCCATCAGTTTCTAATGCATGTATAGCCACAGGCCCGCAGTATAGGCGTATAGCTGTACCAGAACATGGGGTTACCACACATAGTTCATCGGCCATTTAGAGATGCCAAATGGGTGAGTAGGGCAGACTGTGTAATGAGCCAAAACAGGTTGGGTCAGGCAAATTGCGAACACTATCTTATACCTTTTTCAAAAATTACGTATCTTTAAAGTGTTACATCTGATTGCAAATATTACACTTTGTGAAATTTATACTTCTTGTTTGATGGTTAGAGAGATGAGCTAGAGTGGCTGGTGGCAACATGCGATTTCATTTTTTTTTAAAGGCAACACAATATGTAAGTGGAAATGCCAATTTTTCTCGTGAGAAATGCGAATTTATTCAGCTAGTGTTTTGGTTCGGGTCATTTATTTTGGCTCTTGTATGAATATAGTTGTTAGAATTTAATAATCTTGTCTATCATATATTATTATTAATATCAAAGAAACACATACGCGAAAGCAAGGATCTTGTATAACACATAAAGGTTAACCCAAAACATAAAGAAAACGTACCGTATGCAAATCTTGTTTCTTGAACTAATGGAAGAACAATAGATCTATGATAAACCCCTTACCGTTTTGTTTATCGATCTCTTGATAATAACTAAAGTAAGTTATTACCTCGTTCTTGTACACACAAACTCTAATGAATTAAAGATTATGCAAGTAATATGAAAACACTTTTAGATTTTGAAGACAAATCGAAAACCCTTAGAGTTGGGGTTGTACGATCGGCCAAAAGAGGAAGAGAAGGAAAAGAAAACCAATTTAGGGTTATGTGTACAAGAGTGAAAAATCAATAGCCCTTGGTTTTCTATATATACTAGTTAGAAATCTTTGGGAGCAAGTTAGGGCAAGGGGAGACCCCCCTTGGGTTGTGTTCGACCAGCCTATGAACCCAAGAGGTCCTTCCGGATCTTTCTTGCCTCCTAATTTCAATCTAGTCCTTCACGTTTGCATTTAACGATAGTTAGTACTTACGGTTAATAACTAACAACCGTTAAGCCCGTTTAGTGTTTAAATAATTATATATACATAACATTTAATATATAATTATTATACTTTAATTCTCGTTTGTATTGTGTGCAATCCCGAGGTCTCGGGTTCAATACTAGACATTTACGTATTAATATTTAACCATATTCCAACAGCTACCACTTGGTTATCTATTAACAGTAAAATGACATTGGTTGGCGTCTTGCAACACTCCAATACCCCTAGTTCGACTCGAGCTAGGTTTCCTGAAAAACCTTTAACGATTCATCGTTATTATTATCCTTTTGTTTCTAACACTGTATTAATAAAGAAATAAATCTTTATTAAATTTTAGTTTCTCGTATGTTAATGATTGAACAAAATTACCAAAACATCTGAACGTATTCCATATAGTCTTTGGGCGTGGCCATGCAAACATTTTGTCAATCCTACGAGTGGCCTAGCAGTATTAAACTTCAAAACAAATTTGAAGGAACAAATTCTATCTTGACTACAAGACTAACCCATGGACTTTGCAACACTTCTGAAAACAACCCTTATAACTACCAGTTACGGATGGCGGTAGATTGCTCCACAAAAATGCACTACATCCATGACTCTTATCTGGTATCTCAAGTCTGAGGATAACTATTTATGATTTACTTAAAATAAGTAAAGTCATGTAGTTGGGATAAGTCCTATATTCAATTTATTGAATATCATGTGAAATTGGTATGACTACGCATCAATATACTTTCAAAGTATATTCTAACCAATACTCAGATTTGTCTTAGTTTAATGATATTCCCATATCATTAACCGACAATGGACAATTTAGAATAATAAAATTATTCAAGGATTTAAACATGCAAAAACAAGATATATTATTAAAACAATGTAAATAAACATAACCAATACTTTATTTCATTAAAAATTAATAATCGTACATTACATCCTTTTATCCAAATACTAATCACAAATGGGCATGAAACTATCAGCTTTACGAAGACCTATACCTTCAGCAAGCGTGTAAAGCTTAGTGCCAGGTAAAGATTTCGTCAATTGGTCAGCTAAGTTATCATCTGTGTGAACTTTGAGTAACTCGATCTCTCCAATCGCCACTTGCTCTCGCACGTAGTGATACTTGATCGGGAAATGTCTGGTGCCCCTCATGAGTCCAGGCTCGTGGGCAAATGTGATTGCAGCAGAATTGTCGCAATACATTTTTATAGGTCGTTGTATTGAGGGCATAACTCCAAGTCCCGAAATAAACTTCCTAATCCAAACAGCTTCCATTGCAGCTTCAGAAGCAGCCACATACTCACTTTCTGTTGCAGACATAGCCAATATACTCTGCTTCTTGCTCCTCCAATCCACAGCTCCTCCATTAATAACAAAGACATATCCCGTCTGAGACTTCGTATCATCTTTATCACCTTGCCAGGATGCATCACAGTAACCTGTAACATCAAGTTCTGCCTTTGGATCTGGATTACCCCCATAAACTAAGAATACATCTTTAGTAGCCCTAAGGTACTTAAGAATATTCTTCACAGCAGTCCAGTGAGCTTCACCTGGATTTTGCTGATATCGACTGGTTAAGTTTTGAGCAAACGCCACATCTGGCCTTGTGCTTTTCACCGCATACATAATAGATCCTACAGTCGAAGCATAAGGAACTTTCTTCATGCATTGCACCTCTGCAGGTGTTGAAGCACCAACTTTGCTACTTAAGCCATGAGGTTCTTGCATAGGCAAATATCCCTTTTTGGAATTTTGCATATTGAATCTCTTCAATATTTTATCAATGTAAGCACTTTGGCTTAGGGATGAGCTCGGTACCAATCCCGTACCGAACCCGCACCGAATTAGTTGTACCGTTTTTTTCCCGAGCATGAAAGGGGTGTACCGGAACCGTACCGGACGGGATACCGGTACCGGTAAACGGTATCGGGAAATTGGTACCGTACCATTTTTTTCCCGTTTTTTGTTGAACAAAAAAAATACATGTTTCTTGCAAGTAAGTTGGTATAAATTTATTATGGTCCAGGTTTCTTGCAAGTAAGTTGATATAAATTTATTATGGTGATGAACACAAAGTACTGATGATCAAGTTGCAAGTTAAAAAAATAAAAATTGCTTTGCTATAACACTTTTCTTTTTCCTTTCATAAAGTAACAAGACTAAAATAGTACCAAATGCAGCAGTCATACAGTCATAGAACTTGAATAGAATACCTTGACTTCCCATAAAAACACAGTCATAGTTAACCCACTGTGAGTAGAATACCTTGACTTCACACCATAAAAACACAGTCATAGACTCATAGTTAACCTACTTTGACTAAAAGGCTTAAAAAGATTAAAGGGGTGTTTGGCAACTTAAAGGACTTTTAACCCACTGTGACAACCACTTAAAAGGGTGTTTGGCAAACGTTAACCCACTGTGACAGCAACATTTTTCAGTCAACTTCATGTACCAGATCAAATTCATATTCATTCAAAAGAATAACATACTGAAACTCAAATACAACAAACTAAATAATATTGAAACTCAAAAGAACAACATATTCATATCATTCAAAAGATTCCAGTTTGACCCAACAAATACAAACATACTATGACAGCAACATTTTTTCCCAGTTTGACCCATCTTACATCAAAATCACATGAAATTGTTCAAAAAAAAAAAAAACAAAAAACAAACTAAATAATCTTGAAAACTGCTATCAAACTTCCACACCTTCTTTCCCTTTCTCTTGACTGTTTTGCTTGTTAATTCCATCTTCAATCTCTAAACATACAACAACAGACAAGCTAAGTTAGTTACTTACCAAAGATTAGAAACACATACTTAAAAGAAAATCAAAGCTTGTTGTTAATACCTCTTGCAACATCGTCGTCATTTAATATGTCATCAATGTCATCTATTATAGCCTTCCTTGACTTTCTAACCGAATCTTGAGTGCATATCAATGCCTCAACGACGGGATAAGACAAGTTAGTCCTATATGGGTCGAGAACACGACCTCCTGTGCTGAACGCCGACTCGGCTGCCACGGTGGTTATTTGGATTGGCAATATGTCTGAAAAAAAATAATTGCATCATAAATAACAATAACGTAAAATATATTGAAAAAGTAATTCTAAAAGTATAGCAAATAACCTTTTGCCATTCGAGATACGACTGGAAATCTTGGTGCATTTAGTTTCCACCATTCAAGAATGTCAAAGTCTTTTGTATACCTAATCCGTGGCTCATTTAGATACCTAGTTAACTCGCTTTCAGATTCAATTGAACCTGACTCTTCCAAATTCAAGAAGTCATACACAAAGTCATTATCACCTCCATATGCTTTACTATATTCTTGATTACCAGATTCTTGATTCCTTGTTTGCTGAGAAGAACCTTTAGACCCAACCGTGTCAAACCTTGTTTTGTAAGTTTTAAACAAAACTTCCATTCTTTGCACAACCTTTTTCACCATCTCACTTACCATGTCGTTAAGAACATCATCGTCCGTTGTATCTTCGTATGACATTTTATGAATAAGCATCGTTTTAAACCCATGTGAAACAAGGCGTTGCTTCATAGTAGGGTCCAATATGGTGGCAAAATACATAAAGTCGTTAAGCTTATCAAACTTTCCCCAATACTTGTTATATTTATCAACCATATCTTGAACCATGATACGAAAATCGGGTTTAGTCTCCCAACTACGAAGATGTTTGTCTACATCTAGAATTTCTCCAAAAAAAAGATGAGCTAATGGCTTTGAACTGGATGAAATCAGTTCAGTTTTAGCTTTAAACTTATCTAGAAATTCAACAATTTCTTTGCAAGCACCAAAGTCCGAGTGTTCAGGTGCTCTATCAAGATCACGATAGTAACAATCATCTACAAGTTCATATTTGAAAAACACATCCCTTAACTCAACGGCAATCTTTAACATGTCATGCTTGGAATTCCATCTAGTCGGACATTCACCACACAAAAACCTATTTGATTCAAGGCTACTTTCTTTCATGCAAGCTTTAAACTTTTTTATTCTTTGTGTTGATTGCCTAATATATCTAACCGCATTTGATAAACTTTCCACATGATAATTTTTTACCTTTAAACCTTCTTGTACAATAAGGTTTAGAATGTGAGCCATACACCTAACATGAAAATGCTTCCCATCGTCATATAATCTAGCATTAGGAAACTTTTTAATCAAATAACTAATTGCCTTATCATTTCTTGGTGCATTATCTACCGTCATGGTCATCACATTCTTAATACCCCAACCAACAATACACTTTAACAAATCAGCACTAATATCATCCGCCCTATGACTTTCAATGGGTCTAAAGTTTATGATGCGTTTATGCATATTCCAATCATCATCTATGAAATGGGCCGTGACAACCATATAGTTTGTTCTTTGACAACTACTCGTCCATGAATCGGTTGTCAAATGAATGGTAGTGGTTGACTTTGATAGATAAGCTAACAACTTACTTCTTTCATCTAAGTAATACTTTGAAACATCTCTAGATAACTTATGTCTAGATGGCAACACAACCCTCCCATTACATGCTTTAGTATAATTAATAAACGCCTCATGTTCAACAAACTTAAACGGTATTTCACCAACCACAAACAATTCTATCAATACTTTTTTTTATCCTTCCTTCATCATGTTTCCAAGTTTGCAAAGTACTAGTACCTTCGCCACTAGCATTTTTTTTAAATTCTAAGATAGTTTGCTGTTGTTTTTGTGTTTTTGGGACATAATCAGGGTGCTTAGGACATGGATAATGTCTATGAAGACTAGAAGTACCATTTGAAGGTCCATCGGCTGCTAGAGTTTTCTTACAAAACTTACACAATGCCCTTCTCGTTGTTGGATTATCCTTCATCCTAACCGGATCATAGTGTACCCAAATCGGCGTCCTCTCCTTGTTTGTTTTCTCATATATCTCATATTCTTCTTCTTTGTCATTTCTTTTCCTTTTGCTACCTTTTACTTTTGCAGCTTTTTTGACAACAACCTCGGGTTCACTTTCGTAACTCGAATCTGAATCATGAACATCCAAAAACGGGGTCTCCTCAACAATGGTATCATCATTCTACACAAACACAATATATACGAATTAGATTGATAACATATACACACTCTTAATAAACACAAACACCAAACTGTTGGGGTAAAAAAAATAATAAGAATAATAATAAATCAAAGATTAGAATCTTTTTACCTCCATATTCTTTTTGTAACTAGATGAATGATGATGAGTTTTAAAGATGACGATGATTGGGATGATTAATGATGATGTTACAGAGGTTTAGTTGTTACAGAAGGTTTTGGAAGGGTTTGATATGTGGGCTTTTTTGGTTTGCAACGTTAGAGAATGCATGAGAAGTGAGAACAGATGGGTTTAATTAAACTTTAATTCAAAGAGCTAACCCTTTCATATTCCAGTACAGGATACGGGAATGCCCGTTAAGATCCCGCACCGTGTTCTGTGGTACCGCTTTTTTTTCCTACCATTTTCGAAGTACCGGTACCGTACCGGGTATAAAAAACTGGTACTGGTTTAGGTCGGTACCGGTACGGTTCCGATACCGTACCGTTTTTGCGGTGCTGCTGCTCATCCCTACTTTGGCTTAATCCAATTAATCGCTGAGATCTATCTCTATATATCTTAATTCCCAGAATGAATGCAGTTTCCCCTAAATCTTTGATAGAAAAACACTTTCCAAGATATGCCTTAACTTTATGCAAACTTGGAGTCTTTTCCCATGATCAATATGTCATCGACATATAAAATGAGGAAAATTACATCACTCCCACTAGCTTTGTGGTTTACACATGGCTCATCAAGATTTTGAGAAAATCCAAATCTTTTGATTTCTTCATCAAATCTTTTATTCCATTGCCTTGATGCTTGCTTCAATCCATAAATGGATCTTTGAAGCTTGCATACACGCNAAAATTACATCACTCCCACTAGCTTTGTGGTTTACACATGGCTCATCAAGATTTTGAGAAAATCCAAATCTTTTGATTTCTTCATCAAATCTTTTATTCCATTGCCTTGATGCTTGCTTCAATCCATAAATGGATCTTTGAAGCTTGCATACACGCTTTGGAAAATCTGGATTGACAAACCCCTCAGGCTGCGCCATATAAGATGTCTTCATCTAGGCGACCATTTAAGAAGGCGGTTTTGACATCCATCTGCCAAATCTCATAGTCATAGTATACAACTACAGCTATGAGAATCCTAATAGCCCTAATATCAGCTACGGGAGAAAAGATCTCCTCGTAGTCAATACCAAACGTTTGAGTAAACCCTTGAGCTACCAAACGGGCCTTATAAGTGTGTACAATGCCATCCATATCAGTCTTTTTCTTGTAGAGCCATTTACTCCCAACTACCTTGGCACCAGGAGGAAGGTCTACTTCAGTCCAGACTTAATTATCATGCATGGATTGCATTTCCCCATTCATAGCAACCTGCCATTTTTCCTTTTCAGGGCCATTCATGGCAGCTCTATAACTAGTAGGTTCATCAAGATCCCCTAGTATAGATTGATCACACTCTATGTTAAGACATAGTCGATCAGGTGCTTTCACAGTCCTTACGACTCTGCGAATGGGAACCACTTCAACTTCAGGTGGAGGACCCAGACTATCTAGTTCTTCAGGAAGTTGACTAGTGTTTTCAAAAGGTAATGCATCAACCTGATCGTCTTCCAGATCATATACCCTCCCACTTAATTCTTGAGATATGAGTTCCTTTTCCAAGAAATCTCCATACCTAGCAACGAATACTTTGTTCTCAGGGGGGTAATAAAAGTAGTAACCCATCGTTTCCTTTGGGTATCCTACGAAGATGCACTTCACAGATCTTTGTTGGAGTTTATCTGCTGAGTCACGTTTAACATATGCCTCGCAGCCCCAGACCTTTAGATAAGACAAGTTAGGAGCTTTTCCAGTCCATAACTCATATGGTGTCTTATCAACCTTCTTTGTGGGAACCATATTAAGAATGCGAACAGCAGACTCTAAGGCATAATCCCAAAATGAGAAGGGAAGAGTTGTTAGATTAAACATAGATCGTATCATATCTTGCAATGTACGATTTCTTCTCTCAGATACACCATTTTGTTGTGGAGTATATGGAGAAGTAAGGTGCTGGACAATTCCTTCCTTAGCTAGATAATCTATGAACTCTTGACTCAGGTATTCACCACCTCTATCGGATCGAAGAGCTTTAATCTTCTTTCCAAGTTGCAACTCTACTTCTGCTTTAAACACTTTGAATGTTTCAAAGACCTCATGTTTATGTTTAAGTAAATAAACATAACCATAACGACTATAATCATCCGTAAATGTTAAGAAGTAGCTAGCACCCCTCCTTGACACATGTCTAAGTGGTCCACACACATCTGTGTGAATAAGACCAAGTAGATCAGAAGCCCTTTCAATCCGATTTTTAAAGGGTTTCTTTGTCATCTTGCCAGCAATACCAGATTCACATTTATCAAATGATTCATCATTGATCTTTTCTAACAGCCCATCATGTTGCAGCTTTTCCATGCGAGTCTTGCCAATGTGAGCAAGTTGACAATGCCAAAGATAAGACGAATCCAGACCTTTCTTGATTCTCTTATGGTTGATGGTATACATTGAATTATTATTAAAAGCATTATCATTATTATTCATGTCCAACTCAAAAATACCATTCACAGCAATTCCATTAAAATAAAATACACCATTTAAAGAAACTGAAATTCCATTGCTCGAAATAGTATGATGATAACCAAGGTTCAACAAACATGAAAATGAAATTACACCTCTAACAATTGACGATGCATAATGACAATTATTTAAAGATAGTACTAGGCCCGAAGGCAACACTAAATTAAATACTCCTATAGCTTCAACTCCTGCAGACGCTCCATTACCCACGTGCAAGAATTGTTCTCCATAGGACAGCTTTCTCTCCACTCTAAACCCCTGCAAAGTATCGCAGATATGAATACCACAGCCCGTATCATATACCCATGAATTCAATTTATGAGATAGAGAAAATAAATCAATCATAAAGAACGCACCTGATGATGAACTGGGTTTACCAGCTTCACTCTGCTGCTTCTTTTGTCGCAAGTCATTGATGTAGAGCGCACAGTTACGTTTCCAGTGCCCTACTTGATGACAATGGTGACAAGCCTGTTCCTTCTTATTGGGAGGATTCACCTTGTTCTTCTTGGGTTGGTTTTGATTCACCTTAGGATTTGGTTGATAGGCCAAAACCTACTTGCCTTTATCAGCCACACCCTTACCCTTGTTCACATGCGATTTTTTCTGGATCCTACCACCTTGAATTGCCAACACTTGCGGGGTAGGTGCCTTGCCCTTAGTTGGTAGATGCTTCTCATAGTCAACAAGCAATGCGAGTAACTCTGAGATTGTCTTCCCCGAGCAGGGCATGTTGAAGTTTTGCACAAAACCAGCAAAATCCTTGTTAAGGGATCTGTTGATTAAGTGAACTTGAACATTGTCGGGGTAACCAAATCCGACCCTGTGAAGTTGATCAAAGAATTCTCTCATCTCATTCACATAGTCTTCAACTGGTTTTCCATCACCATGCTTGCAGCTGTGTAATTTGTCAAGTGACTCATACAATTCAACTGCTGAAGATTTTTCATAAACCTTCTTGAGTTTATCGATCATGTCGAATGGAAAATAATACTCAAACTTCTTTTGCATTATTGGATCCATACTTTGAAGCATCAAGCATCCAACTTCATTGTACTTAGCATGCTCCACTCTCCAATCTGCTTTGTCCTGCTCAGTAGCAGTCGCAGCAGGTTCCTCGGGGCAAGGGGTATTCAAGTAATTAAGCTTACCAGTCGCTCTCAAGACAATTCTGAGCGATCTGTGCCAACCATTGATGTTTTTCCCAATCAATTTGGCTCTCTCAAGGTGACCCTTGAAAGCAGCAAACATGGAGTTATCGGGTTGAGCCATTTCTACAGAAAAAGTTCAAACATTAGTATTTTCTGTTGATATAAATAATGCATAAAAACGTTATTTATATTTTTCGATATCTCTATGTTTTGACGATCACAAAATCTAAAAACATCAAACGTAAAATTAGTACGTAAACAAGTATTAAGTTAGTTTATATTACATTATCCAACTAAATCACTTAAGGTATGAATAAACAAGTGCCTAATACATTTTATGATCAAAGGGATGTTTATTTAAATATTACAAAGTTTATTAAATAATATAAACTTATTATATATTTTTGAAAAAACATTTTTGGTAATAAAGGAAAATGTTTAAATCATACTAAATATATGAATTCAAAATTTTAACCAAAATCAGTTAGTTTTTCACCAAATAAACTTTCCCCAGAAAAAGACAAAGATTCTGGCCGTTACAGATGGGCGGCCCCCTTAATTTTAAGGGGGCCGGCCTCCATTTAAGGGGGCCGGCACGCTCCTGTTGTCAGAATCTTTTGCCTATAAATACCACTTCAAACCTGGTATTTTTCCTCACCTTTTGCACTAACATTTTCAGATCCAATCCTCTCTAGACATCTTTCTAAACCCTTTGATCATAAGATTATTAATCTTTGTTTCAAGTGATTCAATCCCTCCTCATCCTTCCTCATCCAAAGTGCAAGAGAAGAATACTCCTTCAACATCAAGTTTAAGAAGTATTGTAGATAAGTATTGTATATTGTGTAAATCATTTGTGAAGTTGTGTTGTGCTTGTAATTAGATAGATCTAGGTGTGTTAGTT
>LBNU01032002.1:5504-15766 GCA_014162995.1 Artemisia annua
CCGTAAAAGTATTTCATTTACATACATCAAATCACGTTTGGCGGTGGGTTGTAAACACACAGGTTGCAAGTCTTGTTATGGCCGAGACTTGGAACCGGGTGGATTTGCAATGCCTTCGCTGGGAAATCTTCATCTTAATGTAATTCATTTTTCACTAAACTCTATGAACTCACCAACCTCGTGTTGACACTTTAGCATGTATTTTCAGGTATTAAGCAATGACACGCTACTGGAGGTTTTGGCATGGCATGGCATGGTCATAGAAGACTCTGATATTCATATGGGACCGTTTTACATTCTATTTTTAAGGGCCAAATTCCGTACAACTTTTAACAATGTAATTCAACACTTTTGTTAAACTATTTCATTCTAAATGATTGAAGATGAAAACTGTTCTTTACACTTGTGTTGTGGCACCAATTGAGTTGCACCCCAAAGACATTACTTTCCGCTGCAAACCATTTTTGGGGGTGTTACAGGAACCGTTCTTGTTGGCCATTGGTATGGACCTTCAAAGAGAACTTTTCTCATATACTTACCATGAGGTTTTCTTAATTCAAGAAAACGCAAGAAACGGCTCGCCACGGTTGCTGTTGCACTTGATGCATTAAGAGTTGATGTTGAGGGTACATTGACGATTGTTGATACAATTGCTGAAATGGTTGAGGATACGGTTGTTGTTGTTGATATTGTGGTTGTTGTTGTTGTTGATTGTAGAAGTAGAATGGAGGTCGAGACATGATGATTGATTATGCTTCAATGGATCTTTAAAGGATAAGGTGTAGGTTGTTTTTGTAGATTAGTTGTGAGTGTCGAAGCGAAATCCAAAAAAAAACTTGTTAAACTTCCCTTACTCGCAAGATGAAGACTAAAAAATTCTTTACTCGCAATTATAAACTTCCCTTACTCGCAATAAGTAGATTGAACAGCCTTACTCGCAAAACCTTGATTGAATAGCCTTACTCGCAAGAGAAATCTGATACTCGCAAGCTTGAGAAATGAAACTCGCAAGAATGAGAGGTGATACTCGCAAAGTAGTGGGTTGATACTCGCAAGTAAATAGTGATACTCGCAGAGGTTCGTTTAGATACTCGCAATATTAGAAACCTTACTCGCAAAGACGATAAGGTATTACCAGGCTTACTCGCCAAAAGTTTGATAATCGCAACCCAAAAAAATTTGATACTCGCAATACAAGCACGTGATACTCGCAAGGACCAAAAAAATGATACTCGCAAGATACACTAAAATCTTCTTACTCGCGAAACCCTAATTCCTTACTCGCAAATACCCAAAAAAACGTACTGTTGTAATTTTTTGTTGAAAAAGAGAGTACCAAGCTTAAGTTTTAGCTATTCTATTGGAATATAAACCTTTACCACACTAAAACTAAACCCAACGAGTACAAAAACCAAATCTAACTAGCCAAACTAAACGAAACGAGATCAAAAGACTACCAAAACTAATCTAAATAACAACCTCTAATATCCCTAGGCGAATGATACCACTTGTTAGGTCACCATGTTTTGCATAAACAACCAAAGATACATGAATGAATAAGAAACTAGAATAGAGAAGAAGAGACTAGAAGAAGATGGAAGGAACTCTAATATTGATGTAAATGATATTGATATTGCATGAGAACCAACAAGCCCTAATGAGGGCATACATGAGGTTTATATAGGGGAGTCCAAGAGGCACTAGATACTTCTACTATATTACACAACTAGCCCTTGGACTTCCACCTAATATGTAATAAGATCATAAACTTTCATAGTCACATGATTAAATATAAATATAAAGCGTTCAAACATAGAACTGATATAGCAACCTAATTCAAACTAATGACCGACACTTCAATAACGTGAAACGTGTTCCTAACAGTTTTTGAATTAGGGGTGAAATACATACGCATATAGTGTGCAAGGCGTGTGTTTTTATTAGCTGGCTTTAACGTGACATTACACGTGGCTTTCTTTTTGGCCAAGTGGCATTATCTACTTGGCAGGTGTTGCTAATATATATAGGGGTATATATATATATATATATATATATATATATATATATATATATATATATATATACTAGTCTCAAAGCCCGCCCAATGGGCGGGCATGACTTGTAATTTTACATTTTAATTTGATTATAATATTTTTTAAATTTTAATTTACTTATGTATATATATAGTGTTCTTTTATTCTTATTGTTTATCTTAAATATGTTTATTTAGATTTTTTTTATTGTTTAGTATGGGATATGTATATGTTTTACTTTTTTTATGATATCAGCTAACTAACAATAATTAACATTCGAGGAAGATATTTTCTAAATTGTATGTATTTTTTAGTAGTTTGCGGTGCTAAAACCAAATGTTGCATTTTAAAGATAAATTGTTGCAATATTTAGTTTAAACCAATTGTTGTTGTTGCACCTTGTATAACTGCTATTTTTGCTGAGCATCTCATGATCCTTGGAGGCCTATTATCGACTGCATATTAGAAGGTGTACCAGTTCCCATTGTTCCAACCGGTTCAATCCGACCCATTTGTCCCAACATTGGTTTACATACCAGTTTAACCACCTCTTTTACAAACCAGTTTAGCTATACATTTATGAAGCCTAGAGATGTTGAAATATCAACTTCATACTGATCAAACAACAGGTATCTGATGACACATTTCACTTGTACCATTAGTTTTTGCCATAAAGAGCAGGGTTTAGGGGGTTGGGTTAGGTTATGCAAAAGTAATTATGCCTCTTAACTTATAGGTTCACCCCGTGTATAATATCTCTAAAAAGAATCCATCTTGACTTCTTTATGAGAACTTTTTTAGTTCTTAAAACTTATTAATCGAAAAAGTTTATGGGCAAAAATAGTGGCTAATGATATGCAACTAATCTAAGCCAAACACCCCAATAATCTAACACGATTCAACGAATGATCTTTGAATACTTTCATTTAAATTGTGTTAATCGCAGAAGGGTTATTTAAGCGTTTCACGTATTCTACCTATTCAAGTGATCAACACAAATCTCGAAGCGTTGTGTCAATTATAATTTGCGAACACACCAGTTGTGGAAGTATATTGCATACATTAGGTGAAATTATTAAAGAGAATTGGTTTTACATATGAAATGGTTATAGCTAATTCCAGAAGCTGCATACCTTACTTTCGCGTCATGGTGTTGAAGAAGATTTTTCAATAAGGGAATAACTTCCATATCAAATTCGAGCATAAGCAAGTGATGCTACCTTTTCACTGTTTAACTTCTCTCACTTCCCATTGAATGCCTGTAATGGCCACACCCTTGGTTAAATCAAGTCACTTTAACTATTGCTAATGATATAGCGTAAGGTGGTCCTGTTGATCAGCTTAACCATATTACCTATCTAAAAGACAACTCACTCAAAAAAATTTAGAACAGAGGATTATATAACACAAACCTGAAAGAAGGGAACAATTAGAGGAGGCTCTGTCATGTTGATGAGCGCATAACCCACGTTGCACTTGTTCTGCCAAGAAAAGAAAAGCCAAAAGTTAAGCATTCTGGACCTGAACTTATGAAGCCGGACACATGCTATTTCAAGATCTCCAATGTCCAAATACATTTAATATTTACTTACCTCTATCATCATGCAAAGAACGCTTGTTGATCCAGCTTCAGAAATGATGGCAACCAAGTTCTTACAATCCATGAAAATTTGTTTCTCGTGCATAGCGAAAAGAAACTTACATCATATTACCCAGGCGCGTCACCAAGAGGAATATCTTCTTTGCCACTTCCATATGCCCTGAATACAATTAAGTATGCATTCATAATCACATAAGGTGGTTTACAATACTCTAAGAACACAAATATTTAATATGCCTTTACAACTGTAGATTTTCCATGTGCCATGTGACCAATAGTACCTATTAAGACGGACAACAAAACTATTAGTACTACAATTGAAGGGTTGACAAAGATATCCAAATTTAAAGAAATTTAGAATAACTTACCAATATTAGTTGTAGCTTTGCGAGATATAACCTCTGGAGAAAGTGGATGTATCATTCTAATTTCCATACTTATGAAGGAGTTTTAAACTTTAGTGAATACCTCTCTTGAACTTAAAAATCTATATATCTCAAGCGACACTAAACCTGCACAACACAAATATAGTTAATAGCAAATAATTGAAGCAACAACAGTTACGTGACAACTTTTTCTTGACGACCATTGCTAATCTAGAATTCATCAATTCAATAAGCTCTCTTAACGTCTTATGAGCTTATCAATCTATAGACTTAAATAATTTATTTCTTGTTCAGAAGTTAATACATCTATAGCTATAAAATCAAAACTCAGGCATGATGTCTTACAATACTACTATGTACCTTAGCATGAGTGAACTCATTGCAACAATAGAAAAACTACTGTTAGAAATTGCGACTACATGCCCACAATAGATGCGCTCAAGTACTCCGTTTGGGTTAGGTGGTGATGACAGTTACCATTTCTACCATAGAGATTTGAACGCCTTCGTATATAGCACTGAGAATATAGAACACGACATAATGTTACATTTGATCTAAACCAATTAAAAAATGATAAATGCACGTCAAAATCACAACAAAGAGAACAAAGACCAGAAGAATCTGTATAAGTTTAACCATTTTCAAAAGATTTTGAAGCATGAAATAGATGTAAAAAATAATACTCGGAGCAACTAATTAACCAATTAACTGATTAAGGGATCATATCCCCCGCAAGAGTATTCAACACTTCTTAGCTCCACCCCTCATATTCGTGGGAACCAACCAATCATCTAATTCTATTACAATGCATCTGGATTCACAAAAACTACAGAATTCATTGGTAATTTTTTGTCTTAAAGAGCCAAAATTTTCCTTTTACTGGTTTTGGTATTTTTCATGGTAATCATCCTTTTATCCATAGTCGCCACCTTCCTTTCTCAAGCAAATGTTTATGATTATTCACTCTGTAGAAACACAAAGACATCCTTAAACTTAATTGTCTCATAACATTATTATAATCGAATAGTTACTTTCTTTGCTTACCCTATAAATACTTCCACATCCACATGACGTGACCACGTACACGCATGACCTGGCAGAGGTGTTACTGAAATGAGACCATTGATTCATTTTAGTAGATAAGGCCTTAAATATTTCCACATCCAAATGATGTGATCACGTACATGCATGACCTGGTGTTACAGAAGTGGATTTTTTTTTCAAAATCAAATAAGCCCATAAGCTGTGAAAATAAGCTTATCCAAACACCCCTAAGTACTTTTGGTTAATGTTAAACAAAACTTTTTGGCCTTATTTTCAGCTTATTGTTCAGTTTAGAAATAAGCTCATAAGCCAAAAAAAATGTTAGGTTATGAAATATAAGCCAAACTCATATAAGCCGAATAAATCAATATCTTCCTTGTTATCTTCAGTGAATACTTTCCAAAATGGCATTTCTTTCCAAATGCCAAATTCTGTCTAATTTCTCACTTTCAAAAAGCCAATTTCAAGGTTTGACCAATTTCAAGTTTTCACTTTCAAGGTTTGACCATTTTCTCTTTATATGTAGTTAAGATGCTCCTCCTTAACATGTGCTCATAAGTTTTANTAAGGCCTTAAATATTTCCACATCCAAATGATGTGATCACGTACATGCATGACCTGGTGTTACAGAAGTGGATTTTTTTTTCAAAATCAAATAAGCCCATAAGCTGTGAAAATAAGCTTATCCAAACACCCCTAAGTACTTTTGGTTAATGTTAAACAAAACTTTTTGGCCTTATTTTCAGCTTATTGTTCAGTTTAGAAATAAGCTCATAAGCCAAAAAAAATGTTAGGTTATGAAATATAAGCCAAACTCATATAAGCCGAATATTATGAAATATAAGCCGAAGTCATATAAGGATTATATTTCTGGAGACGGGGTAAAGATAAAGTTAAAGCCACCAGCCGCCTCAATGTAGCTACCAAACTGTGTGATACCAACAATTTGGACTTCAGATGGATAGGCTACAGTAGGAGAAGGAATAAAGACTGCGTTCAGCAGGTTAATTATCAGCCATACCTTGACCTATGAAAGGTTGCTCAAGTTGCTTTCTTGGACCTATGTCACTCAACATCAAAAGTTATGGGCTTTCAAGTGTACCAACAGATAGAATTTCATCCTTCTTCCCACCTTTTAGATATGCTTGATGGTTATTCGCTAATAAATCTTCAAACATCACTCCATAAGCCAATGGCCTTGTTTTCCTGTATGTTTCAAAAATCATAATTAACCAATGTAAAAGTGAAAAATGTTCCAGAATATATATATCTTATGTAACGAAAGTCGCAACTTACCTATTGTCTTATACTCATAATCGCGCTTTGTACTTTTTGTTTGTCCAAACACCAAAAATTAATTATGAAGAGATTTTAAGATGCTTTGATCGTTGATAATTACTTACAAATACCTATTCTAATTGTTAAGAGTTATCGAGTCTATAACTATAGTTTTGTGTTTAAAAAAAATATAGGGTAATACCCTTCTACCACAAAGGAAAAACTATTCTACTTGCAATTTAACACAAAACCAAGTGGTGTTTTGAGCGACTACAGATACACAGTCGGCAAGAAAGCATGCATTACCTCCTCAAGAGAAGAAACATAAGATCTGGAATGGACACTTGTAATTATCGTTATATTTGAGTTAGCTTTTCTAAAGGTCAATAAGCACATAAGGCGAACAAATAAGCCTAAACAAACGCCCCTTAACTATCCAATATCACTAAATCGTTTCCAAAAGGATATCCAAACACGCCCCAACATTAGAAAAACACAGAAATCACCCTATTAGCAACAATTTATGGGGATCCTAAAGAAATTGCCGGAATTACTCTGCAACTACTTCTTTAATCTTTTCACTTCTTGCAAAGCCCTATATTAATAGGTACTCCTGTGAACAAATCAAAGATGTGCCGAAACACTTAATGTGAAAACTGAGATTTCATCCAAAAAATAAAGAAAAGCGAGAATGGAAGTAACCTGTAAAAACAAATAGCTATTGGTGTTGATCCCAGGAACAGAGATAGAAGTATGCATTCAGAATAGACTATAGACAACTCTCACCCGTTCAACCCATTTTCCCATTCATCGTTTGGTTATATATATTTTACCTTAAACATCGTCGTCCATTGAGACTCGTTGCCTTTGGCCATATTCACCCCTCTTTCAAGATGACAGTGAAATCCTGACCCTAGAAAGAAGCAGGAGAAGAGAACATATAGTTAAGCTCAACCCATTCACGAAAGATCTATGTTGAATAAATTGATTAAGGAACTTAGATGCTTTATAGTTTTAGGATGCTTAACTAACAGAATATCAAGATCCCGCTCTAATGCAGTCCCACCCACAGCTTTCTAATAGCTTGAAGCTTCAAATTTTGATCAAATTATATGTTTTCACGTACCTACACGGATAAATATTGATCAAAAAGTAGACTTGAATAGCACATTATTTACATATTTAAATAATCAAATATGATGGACAACTCAAACTCACACAGGTAATAACAGTAGCAAACCACTTACTATAACATTGAATATCTATAAAATAGGAGCGACATAGACAACGGTGTTGTTGAGATAAAATTTACACCAGGTGATGGAGGCAACTGGAAAGGTGGAACGGCCGTCGCAGGAGTATCAGGAGCCGGCGATGATACATTAGCCTGGTCATTCGATTTTACTTGAACAGCTGAAGTGGAAGTAGAATCCAGTTACCGGTTCTTCTTTTTCCTGTAACTCTATCACTTTCTCTCAGAGCTTACGACTATTAGACGCCAAGTTAGAGGGCTACTTGGGTTACTTATTTTACCGTACAGTAAAATGGAACAGCCGAAACCACCCATATCGTCATACCAAAAATCATCTCATTCAAGTAGTAAATCAATAACAAAAATCTGTGTATACCTCGTCGTGCAATATCACGTATGCACTTTCACCATCTTCATAGACACCATATTTCACTTTGAACACTTCATTGTGTTAATTACAACAACCTGCATTTGTGATTTTATATAATGATTACCATCATTGGTGTGGAAGATTAAAAAAAATATTTGTACCTTTACCTTCAGTATATGAAAACATACATTGATGGCCTAAAATACACACTATTTACCCAAAGGTAAATGGTAAAAGATCATTTACCATTAATTAGATACTTTTATATAATGATCTTTTGTAAAGTTATTTCATCTATCGTCTTCACCTGTAAGAATAATAGAGAGGGAAAATTAAACATGGCTAAAAATAAAAGAATAACCAAATAGCATTTCAAAGATATAGACGACCAAAATATTTACAATATAGAAAATATTAATAGTGAACTAACCTCGAACGGTTGACTGTCGGAGGCTTGCGTTTCCATGTAAACTACTACAACCTGCATCTGGTACTGGAGCCATATTTGGAGTTGCATAAGCAACACAAAAGCAGTTATCCTTGCAAGCTACCTCACATTCCTGGAGACTCATATTGCCATTAAAGATAGCGTTTTGCGTGTCTGGCAATTTCATATCTGGAAACTTTAAAATCCCTCTCTGGGCCCACACTAGAAAATTGTTACTGCAAGGAAAACTGGTATCCGGTCAAACTATGTGCGCAAGAGATCCGCTTGCCTGAAACAAACAGATATGGGAGTTTTTGTATAGATTATAAACTAAGAATGACACCAGACCTATTGAAGCAATAACTATAGAAGAGGATATGTGAATATGAAACTAAACCATAAGTACATCTGGTGGAAGACCATTCCAGCCACTAATTCTAGAGCCCGGAACATTTGACATAAGATTTGAAGATGCCATGGGGCTTGGACTTCTATGTAATCGGTCCAGCTCATTAAACCCTTAATTGGGCACAACATACTGGAGACCCTCAAAATCTCTATTAACAACATGGATATATAATGCTTAGTTAAAAAGTAAAAAAATATGAGATAAGTTTGTTCTGGTTAGAATCAAAACATTTCATTCAATTCATATAGGAGTGTACCTCATTAGTTTAAAGTACTATATCAAATCCCATCTGGAAGTGCTTTAGTAGAAGAAATAAAATAATGGATTAAAAACCTTACAAATAATGTGAGTTTAGATGTTTCAAGATAGCATGCTTGAATACACATTACTTGCAAAATAATCAAACCTCTAAAGAAAATGCCAATCATAAACTTTAACAGCCACAAAATACACCAAGAAATCATTAAGAAATCATTGAAGACGACTAACAATAATGTACAAAAAGAGGCATGATTTGCTGCTGATGTTAGTTTCCCTGCCTTCTGAGCTCACTCTTGCAAATTCAACACTAAACTTTAATGGTTTGCGTGCCAGATTAAGCTATATGATAGGCTGCTTGTCTCGTGCATCCTCATAGCATAAAATTAAAGAGCTTGAATATGACAATCAAATTCTGCAAGCATCATACCTCGTTATAAACTTGCACGAATAATTTGTTTCCATCTCTTGGACGTCCAAAGTTATACATAGCTACAGAAATAGCCCCACGCCTGCAAGATATGTTTCGTCAGAATATATCACATCTATGAATAGATTATCCATCATACACAATATAAACAACACTGACTTTAATTGAATGAAGGATAGTTCAAGAGTAAGCAAGTTTCCCAATACACAACTTAACTATGACTGGTCACATAAACATGGCAATTGGATCTAATGAGCACCTGCTTCCCTGCCATGGAAGTACGGTTTGTTCTAAAACCTAAGATGATTCAAACATTGACATTAGGGTTTTGAAGAAAAGAGGCGTATCTTTTTTCCTGTATGTGGTCAGTCAAAAGGTATATTGTGAAACTATATTTAAGGAAAAAATTATACTCCGTATATGATAAGTTTTAGAAGAGATAATTACTGATCCTATATAGATTTCGAGTTACACAATCTCACCAAAAAAATGTGTTGCTTCAGTGGTTAAGATACCTCATTTTATCTACATGGTCTTGAGTTCGAATCCATATAAATGTTTTTTGTTAAAAAATAACATACACGAAATTTAAAGATTATATATGATGACATGACACTCAAAAAGTGATGACTGACCATTGACCATGATTAGGTGGCTTTAATTTGGTCAAACGCCTCCTGTTTTATATATATATATATATATATATATATATATATATATATATATATATATATATATATATATATATATATATATATATATATATATATATATA
>LBNU01032002.1:20849-33075 GCA_014162995.1 Artemisia annua
GGGCGAGTGGGGTGGCTATACCGTCGGTAAAAAGGTGGTGGAGGGGTGTGGTGGTCGCGGTGGTGATTTGTGACGGCGGGGGTGGCGCGTGGAGGTGATTCGAGGGGGTTACGAGGGGTGTGGGTGGTACGGGTGTGACGGGGATGTCCCGATCTACAATTTGGTGTAAGGGGTGTAATTGGTGGTGGTCGGAAAATATTCCGGTGGCCGGATTTTGGATTCCAGTGGGGGGTGTGGGTCGCCGGCGAAGAGGGAGAAGAGAGAGAGAATTGTGAGGTGTGTGTGTGTTTTTATAAATGTGAGAATGAGAAAATAAATAAATAAATGGGTTTATATAGAAATAAGTCCAGGGTAGGTTGGTTATTATTAGAAGTGTAGGGTAAATTTTGTAAAATAATTCAAGGGACTAACTATGCCAACGGGCTAAACTTCTCACGAAAACGCTTCGGGGTCCAAACGACATAGCAAACGGACTCGAAAAATTACGAAACTTGAGCCATTGTTCACGAAATAATTTTTCCAATAAAATCAAGCATAAACTTCAGAGTTTTTCTCAAACTCAAAATAAATCAAATAATTTGGCAAATGAAATACAATTCGAGTTTTCTAGGTTGTGCTGAGTCAATCAAGGAATAAATTCTCGTTTCCAATATATCTCACGCTTTTCAAGCCCAATTTAACATGCATTAAAAATTTAAAAGTATCTCAGGTACGAAAATAGAAGTTTGGCTAGAAATAGGTTTTAGGAAAAGTACCAGGTGTTACACATACTTTACAATAAACTATTTTAATGACTCGAATTAAGATAATTGAAAAACTTGGAGTACTTTAAAATATTAACGCACATACGTGGGTAATAATTGACTTCTTCCCCATTACTCCATTACATTAGTACTTTACACATGAGTCCCAATCGTCCCAAAACAATATGTACAAGGATATGACTCGACTTAGCAACCATGTAATCAATAAGACAATTAACTAAGGGTTTAAACAAATGTTGTCACAATAATGCACTAAAGATGAGTGCATACAAGGCAGGCTAAGGCGATTTGGGTGTACATTTGGGGTGGATTGTAAACAAATTCTTCCTTTAAGTAAGATGCTTAAAGTTAGAAACGAAAAGATAGGCTCTGAGGGGTGTACTAGGGGTATCGTGTACTAAAAATGAGTACATCGCTAAGGTGTGGGAGAATTACTTGACCAATGAAGTCAATGTAATTAGAATACGGGTGTAAAACATGGGTTATCCTAATGCCTCTTATCATGTAGTAAATCTAACTACACGAATATAGTCTCACTTATGGATTTGGGATGGTCACTAACGCAAGTTCTAGAATCTAATTACTACCGGTACATACACAAGCACCAACAATGAATGCTTTTCCTAACAATTCTAGGGGTGAACCTCACATATTTGGGGGAAAATTTTTGAGTGGAACGGTTTTTTGTGCTAGTCATACAATTCCCTATCCATGAGACGCTTATTATGCCTAAAGTTTCACTCCTATAAGTTGTAAAAAAATTTAAATTTGGCGCTAAAATTCCCCTAACAAATATTTCTCTCAGTTTTATTACACATCTACCATTAAACAAAACAAAAATCAATCGTAATAGCATTTTCTAAGGTGTCTTCATTTACCCCCCTTACACTTAAACCGAACATTGTCCCCAATGTTCACATAAAAGATGTAAAAGTAGAGAAAATAAAAGAATGAAACAAATACTCCCCTGATTCGTTTGATGTGGATCGTGTGGTAACATGGTTAGATCTTCTTCCAAGATGATGTAAAAGTTCCAAGATCAAAGCAACGCCAAAAGCTTGATGTCATGAACTTGATTCCATGTTCATTTTCTTGTCTAATATAACCTGTTAAACCTGAGAAAACAATCTAGGCAAACCTTGCCTAAAATCGGCGGCAAAATCTATATAAGGATATAATGCTTGTGGAATGAAAGTTTTGCAGATTCCTGGAATTAAAGATGCAATAATTTTTATAATCCGGCAGAAAAACTAAATTTTAAAAACTTTTTTTGGAATCAGTACCTGACGCCGTCGGCTTTTAAAGGCTGACGCCGTCAGAATTGATCTGACAGAATTCTTATGTTTAGTTTCCGGAAAATTTCTGGAAAAACAATTACCTTAATTCCTGGAATCCTGCAAAATTTCATTATCTCGATACAAGCATTTGACTCAAACAAATACTAATATGTATGTTCATTTTATATTGCTGCAATTCATGTCCAATTCGTTCTTATAAACAAATTTAGATTTCCCTTACACTTATCTTTTGCAAAATACCTTTATATGTAGTTAAGACGAAGTTAAAAACAAAATAAAGCATTTTCACAATTTAATTTGAAACATGAATTATTAGAGATAAAAATAAAACATATATACGGAAACAAATAAAATCAAATAAACAAACACACAAAACAAATAAAGCTTGGGTTGATAACGGAAATAGACAACCACGATTAAGCTAAAAATAAATTGTCCAAGGGCCAACAGAGGCCAAATCCTACATGCAGAAAAATAAATTGTTCGAGGGCCAACAGAGGCCAAGTCCTAAGCTATTACAGACCCAATTGTTTTAAATCATACATCACAAAGAAATTGTTTCAAATACAACCAAGACAATCATAAAACATCACTGGGGTGGGGGACCGTAGCGGTAATCATAACTAGGAGGGAGATGTCCATAGTACCCATAAGGCGGGTAATCCTGCTCACGTCCAGGTAATGGGTCGATCTGAAGCTGTGGGTCCAACTGATCACGCGTGGATAGGTGCTGCATCTGACGCACTGTGTGATCGTACATCCAGTCGAACCTCTCATCAGTCTGGGTCCTCCAGGCGTCCACCTGGCCCATCCATGTCCCCTAATAAGCCTGCCAATCCCCCTGGCTCATGTTCCTGTAAGCATCACCCCCGGCACCTACACCATAGTCCCCAAACGGCTGATGCTGCGGCTCCTGATCCTCCTCCTTGTCCTCATCTCCACCAGCCCCCTGTGCTCCCCTAATAGCATACCAATAATAGGACCCATCACCTAGCTCCATGACCACACCCATTTGCTTGAGGGACCTAGCCTTAACCACCCTGCATACAGTAATACTCAAATATCCCATGATCTCGGGCCTAAGGACCCCATAATACTGGGCTAACCGGGTGACAAACATCCCCCTATAGATCTTATCGTTGTCCTTTTCTCCAACTCCACCCTTCAAATAGATGGCCACCCAAAAAGGGATGTTGCAGTAAACCTCTGGTGAGTAGATGGTGTAAAGGAAAAAGAGATCAGAACCGGTGATGCGGTGGTTAGAGCTGTGGCGCCCCGACAAGCTGTAGGTGAGACACCTATGAGTCAGTCTAACCCTGGGGTCCCCGATAGTGGCTGCTGTAGTAGTCGAGGTATACCCACCATTCCCAATCTCTGGCCAAAACATAGCACACCTTAATTCATTCCTAATAGTCTCCCCATTCAACAACTTTCCCAAAAACTCTCCCTCCAAAGTCTCATGCTGACTATACAACCCCAATCTCCATCCAAACTCAACAACCGAACAACTCCTAAGTTCACCCCTAGCCTAAAGTACATAGTGGTAGCACCAATGTTACTTCTTGCCTCCCCTACCTCGAAGTGAAAAGTAGCAAAGAATTCACATACCAACTCATCATAAACGGGCTCTCGGATTCTGAACAACCTTTCCCATTGAGGGCCCGTGAAGTCATCAGTTTGGAAGCCTTGAAGGAAGGTCTGCTCGAGGCCCTCGTCTCTTAGGAAATTCCAATCAAGCACAGCCCCATTGTCAATTTAGTGATGGAGTAAGTGGGTGTACTTGATAGTGGAAGCATCGTCATCGATTACACCCCAACTAAGGACCGTATCCCCAAAGTTTTCGCGTTGGGATCTTGAGGAACTCCCTCGGCTAGGTCGGTGACGCTTATGCATTTTCCTGGAACAAAATAAGAAGAAACGAAAAGGATTAGATTGTGAATTGGTGAGAGTGATTAAGCATCAGACACACCTGACGCCGTCACCCTTTGCGAGGTGACGCCGTCAGGTTCAACATAATCCAAATCAGAGATTTACGAGGGAAAAATCAATATTCAAACTTCAAGTTCATAAACCAAACACCCTTTTTGCAGCAAAATGGGCAGTTGGTCAATAGGTTATGGTACAAATTCGTAATCGCTCAATTAGTGAATAACCCCGCCTCTTGCTAATTATCTTAATGCCTTAATCATTGCCAAAACAACATCAATTAAAGGGCATTACGAGTTCTAAGCATGGATCTATCCTAGGGTTTCACGAGTTGGGGGTTTTTGAAATTGATGGATCCTATGAACAATTAAAGCGAAAAGAATGAATAAAGATTACTTACCACGTGGAGATTAGCAACGAGAGGAGGCGGATTGGACCTTGGAGATTCGTAGGTGGGGTTGGAGTGGATATGGTTTGTGGGGTTTGTGGTAAAAATGATAGGTATGGGTATTTGTTGTGCAGTCGAGGTGACGGCGTCACGTTTTTGGTCTGACGCCGTCAGCCATGCGTGCCTCAATACTTTGTGGTAGTTTATAGATGACCCCCTGTACTTTTTGTGAGTAGCTTGGCATGGTTATCAATCATGATTAGCTTATTTCGTTTAACAAGTTCCACCTGGGTCAAATGTTTTGTTACTGTGACAAGGAGTAGTGTAATTTTGGATAGGGTCGGTTGTTGCTCTGTTCAGACCCCAATCTCCATTTTGGTAAGTAGTGGGTGAGGGAAGGAGTTGGTCCATCGAGGTTTTCGGAGAGGGAATGTGTTTAAGTTGCGTCTTTTGCATGCCTGGCTTAAAGCCAAAGGATCGTTTACTCACCTCGTGAAAATTAGGAGGCGTGACTCGCAAGCTCCCTACGAAGATGTTGTGAAATTGAGAATTTCTTTTCTCGAGAGGGAGTTTAGGAGAGTGGAGGTGATTCAAGGGTGGACTCCTTGGGAGATGTATCCCAATGTTCCCCTCGCTAATCGTTTCACTGGGGAGTGCGAAATTTTTTTCGATCTTCTTAGGAGTACTTTCTTCCCTAATTTTCTCCCGGATCCTTGAGATGAAGTCATCGGCCATACTCATGAACATTTTTCGGCTTTCTTCCATACGAGAGCTTCTAATTGCTGGATCTGTTTCTCTTGGTTGTTCACGAAAGTTACCATTATTCCATCGAACTCCTCTTGTCGTGAAAATTCCGAGAACGTATATCCAACATTAGCCATATGCACCTCGGCCCGTGTTAATTCTTTAACCTGCCTTTCGATGTTATCAAATAACTGTTCTTGGGTTGCGTTTATGTAATCCAAGCTTCCTTCCTCCAAGAACATTGGGTCCTCCCATTCTTCCTCTTCGTATTGTGCTAGGTCCTCAATGACATCCCAGCATTTATCGACACTGAGTTTGCTTAATCTGCCAATGGCGGCGTAATTTATGGCCCTCCTAGTTTGATGATTGACATTGTCATAGAAGATTTGAATTTGGAGCCAAAGTTCAAGACCGTGGTGAGGGACTTTTTGAAGTAAGTCCTTGAATCTAGTCCATGCCTCGTAGAGGGTTTCGCCTTGACGTTGTTGGAATGCCAAGATATCATTCCTTAGCTTTGTGGTTCTTCCCGGTGGGAAAAATTGAGCAAGGAAGCGAGTGGTGAGATCATCCCAAGAGGTGATGGATCCTGCGGGTAGACGTTCTATCCATTGACTAGCTTGGTCTCGCAGAGAGAATTGGAAGAGACGTAATCGGGTAGTCTCTTGAGTGGTAACATCAAGGTCTATGGAATCTACGATTTTAAGAAAGTCCTTGAGATGTTGATTTCGATCTTCGGAACGAAGTCCATGGAATGCACATCCGCTTTGCACCAACCGGATGGTGTCGGATCGCAATGGAAACACATTGGCTCCTTGGGGTGAGCTCAATGGTGTTTTGATAGCCTTGGTGGCTAGGACGGGAGTATTCTCCTAAAGTACGGGCTCTAGGAGGTGGGTTTGGTTGGGGTATGTTATGTTGTGGTGGGTTGTTGGGATCAAGGATATTACCACCTTCCATGATGTCGGATGGTAATGGTTACGAACAAAGACACGAAGAAAAAAGATAGACTAAAGAAAACCTATAAAAATAAAAAATAAAAATCTCACTAGAAACGAATCTAATGAGTAGACCTAAGTAAAAATAAAATTTTCAACCTAAGCAATAACTATTCCCCGACAGTAGCGCAAAAAACTTGATGCGTGGGTTTTGCAACCTTCGCAATTAGGTTTTACCTCTCAAGGGATCTTGAGAAGCTTACAACCCCCACCAGGCAGTGTACCTGACCGATGTAGTATAGTGAAGTGGCAAGTACCGGGGGATTGATCGTTCTCTTGGGGAATAGTGTCGTTAGGATTGAAAACTACTCTAATTTAGGTCTAAGGGTTGAGGGATGATTCTTTTTGTACTTTTTATATTTTATAAAAACAAGTAAAATCTCGGGTATTTGGAAGAGTGGGCGGAATTAGTTGCTAGTCAACTAACCCAAATAACTACTTTTGCAAATAAAATAAAATAACAAGAAAAAGTAAATGGTTGTGAAACTTATATGAGAGAAAAATGTGTTTACTTAGATTTCCTTACTCCCTAGCTATCTTTTACCGGTTAATTGGTTTGTTGTAATTGTGTGGATGACGGGTTGTATTCCTTTAAACCATTCGTAGGGCCGTGTACGATCTTCCCTAACTCTATAAGCTCCTACTTCACTCCTATGTCGAGCCGACTAAAAGCTCCTAACATGGGATCACTAGAATTCGCTTATGCATTAAATACAACCATATAATCGTAGTACACATCCGATTCATGTTTCTTAAGACGTTCAAGCAAGTTACCGTATAGGAGGTTAGCCAGTTTTCTTAAGCCTAACATCGACTTCACCCACCCACAACAATCACAAACAAACCAACAACATGTAATCAATAGCTAGGTTTCATTAGATCCAAGCAAAAACAAGAAAAACCTAGCCTAGCATGTTAAAGTAAAGACAAGCATAAGATATAATCAAACAACACATAGACATATTGATTAATTTGTAAGGAGACTTATCTTTAATTGAACATCAAGGTCTCAAGAGTGAAAAACCCCTGAAAATATAGTGTTTTACGAACTAGGGTTTATCCCTAAAGTTCTCCCAAAAGTTGCACACTTAATGAATGAAAATTAGACGAATATATATAGATTTTACAATCTGACGGCGTCACGTTTTAGAGTGTGACGCCGTCACCTCGCCGCCAAAACTCTCTCGGATTGCTCAGATCTACTCTTGACGCCGTCCCCCTTTAAATGTCTCTAGGCCGTCTCCCTTTGAGCTATAACATGACGGCCTACTCCCATTTACACGTGACGCCGTCACGTGTAATTCTTCCAAAATCTTTCTGGGGCGTCTAGTGTAAAAATCATCCACCTCTTTGTCAAAGCGTGACGCCGTCACCTCGTAAAGAGTGACGCCGTCAGGTACTGTTTTCAGCTTGGTTTTGAGACTTTGTCGTTTTCTTCACTTTTATGCTCCAAAAACGTCCAAAATGCTTAAATTTCCTCTCCAAAGTACCTAAAATGACAAAAGGAACGATTTAAGGCAATAATTGATCAAATAATTACGGATTAGGGCTTAAATGACCCCTAAAAGCATAACACTTTTCGCCTCATCAAGTATTATATCATAGGCTTGGCAAATATACTAATATCCACCACTAGAGTCTATAGATGCAGGTATTCCAAAAGGCAAATGGGTTGACACAACAATAAAGGCTTATGGGGTTAAATCATTCTCTACCAATACCAAAAGACACGAAACAAATAGTTTCCTAAACTCCACAATCGCCCCGTCACTAGTTGCATTCAATCCCATAGCAAAAGTCGAGGGTCAAGAGTCAAGGGGTCTTCAATATCTTAAATACACAAGTTAATGCATATAAAATGTAATGTAGTGCCTCTAATTCTCCATAACTAGGCAAGTAAGATGCATAACTCGACCTTCATCATCAATGAAAAAGAATTATGTGCTCTAAAAAATTTTAAAAACTAGTTAAAATTTGCACATACTCTGACCAAAAACCATATAAATCTCTTATTTCTATCTCCCTTCTCCCCACTTGAGATGTACAATGCTCCCATTGTACAAATATTGACCAAAATTAAAAGGTGAGATAGAAATGTAAGGGTTTCAAAAGTATAAACTGCACAAGGTGGGAATACTTACCAAAATACGACACATAAGCTGATATATATTACTATCAGCTATACACTAATAAACAAACTCTTGCTTGCATTCTCTTTATTTTATTTATTCTATTCTTTTTATGCAAGAGAAGGTGTACATGAATAAGAACGATACAAACATATAAAGCATCCCCCCACTTGAGATCAACTGTCATCTAAACCCGATCTTCTTCCAAAACCCTTTATTCAAAACCCTCAACTTCCACCAGTGGGACCAAAATAAACCAAAAGCGCCCGGACCATGGACTATAAGAAACTACAGGGTAAGCTAGGTGATAGGTGTAACGAAACATATAAATTGGGTGAACAAAATGAAAAGAATGGCTCAGACGGGTGTACTAGGGGTATCTTGCACTAATAATGAGTGAACAATAAGGGTTTCACAGCGGGGTTGACTAATCAATGTGAAAAGTCAATATACGTAACATAAATTGATGGGCTATTTGGGTTAATCCTAAAAATTTGCCTTTATTCCTAGTTGCACCGATTACACTAAGTTACCTCAATGTAATGCTCATTATAATGGTCTTGAAAAGATATACAAGGCCAAGTTCTAAAGTCTACTACAGCCACTGGCACACTCCTTTTAATGGTATTATGTATAAGGGGAAAACGAAAGGCTTATCCTCACACAATGTTAATATATGGTAGGTGTGCTCAGTCTAGATTAATCTAGTTAAGTAATGAAAAACATGTCCAAATTTTATGAATGAAATATTTTCACTAAAAACTAGAAAAATAAGGCAAGTAAAATTAGGTGGGTGTTTATTTCTAATCCCTTCCCCCACTTAGGTCATACTAAAGCATATACATGAAAAATAGGAAGGGTTAGAAAAGGAACGGAAAAACTCCTCTGGATTTGCTCGGTATGATAAAATAGATGGCATTTCCCGTAACATGCTCCAAAAGTGCCTCCTTGAGCAACATCCAGCTCCATCAACAACTCATCATCACCACCATAACGATACTCAAGTAAGTCGGATATAAAGTGTTTTCTTGCAGCCAAACATCACTCCATAATGCATCAACCTGTATTGCTGCAAGAAAAGCTAACACCAAAAAGCATAATTCCGGATAAAAAGCAAAATAGCACAAAATGTACAAAAATAAAACAAAATAAAACCTAACCCACTTTCGTAGGAATCAAGGTTGCATTTAGCGTATGCAACAAGCCTTTTAAACCACTCGGTGTCCTGAGGTGGACGAGTGAAATCTCAAGAGGGTTTACAGGGAACACACCCACAAAGTTCATTTAAAAACTAATACAAGGTTAAAGTATGTTTGTTATAAAAATATTTAAAATTTAAAAAGGTACAGGAGAAAGCTACAGCGTAGTGATTATGCAGAACTACGATCTGACAAATAACTGATACCTGGAGGATTCTACGGCGTAGCCATAAATTGATCTACACTATAGATACTTTCTGAGGCGAATTCCTGGAGGAAAAACTCCTTAGCCATCTCCTCCACCATCTATCTTTCTCTATTACCTGCAAATAATTACAACAAAACATACCAAACCAAACTACAAAACCTAAAAACTAACAAAATGTCCAAAAATTCTAAAGCTAAAATAAAAATAAAATAAAAATAAAAAGATATGCATGTGGTGCCTCCCACGAAGTGCTTGTTTTTGTTCGAGTCACAAGCTTGACTCCATCCTTATTTACCAAGTAAAAGGGTGTTCATCCCCTCACTTGAAATCAAGTGTGGGTGAAAATAGCAATAAACACCGTGAGGGCGTAAATTTGCTATAGAATAGGGAAATGGACAATTGAGATTATACCTTGTAAAAGATGTCATTTCCCTTTTTACCTTACCCAAATTGGTTGATGCCTTGGATGATTTGAATACTCCGTGTTACGGTTGAGTTATTGGCTTCCTTGCCACGGTAGTATCCAAGATTTCATCTCCCAGTCCCTTCGCAAGCTCAACCAAAAGTGGTTCGGCAGCTGGCACTACATAACCATCATCGGGTGGTGTGATAAACGTAGCTTGTGAGGTTAATGGTTTCACTTTTTCATCCATAATTTCATCAACTTGTATGGGAAAACTAGCAGGATTGTTAGTAATAAAAGAAGAGCTAGAAGTCATTCCATTTTGTGTTGTAGTTGATTCCGTATTAGTTTGTGGAATTTCATCTTCATCATGTAAACTCCTTGAATCTATCTCCTTTGGTTGATCCTTGCTTGTTTCTTTATTCCTTACATCCTTAAATTGATTAGGATTTGTAACTGGCGGCAGGTACGGTAGCATCACCGGCTTTGGGTTAGGTTCATCTTGCACGGTAGGTGTCAATATTAGCCCAGGCCTCTCTACATCTTCAACTGTGATATCCCAAAGATCATCAATATCCCATTCATCAAATTCTTCTTGGACTTCCTCTTTCTCCTTTGCAGTGTCGTTATCAATATCCTGTTCACAAACACTAGCAAAAATATTAGTAATGGGAGTCGTAGGAAAGTCAAAAAGGTCCTTACTTTCATGGTTCAAATCTCCATATTCATCGTTATCACACCCATTATGAATTTCCTCTTGTTTCATTCTTTGAAGGTTTTCAGCTCCAATTCTGAACAATTCATCTACCCCTCTTGCAATCATTAAGTCTCTATCTTCAGGTTGAGGGTCGGGTGTGTATGCCGATTGATCAGAAAATTGAGATTTAATACCATGAGTAGGATTCCTTACTTCATACGTCATCGGATATCGAGTAGCCATGTACAATTCGTATTCTTATATACTCAGGCTACCACTGTCCACTTTGTTACTCTTACTAGGAAATGTGGAACCGTTATTGGTGAATGATTGCGGAGTTTGATAGGAAGTTTCTAAATGAGGGAATTTTGTAGGATTTCTCCTTGATCGGATGTCTCTCAATAGTCTATGATCCCTCTCATTCTCATACTCCAAATACTCATTCATAATCATATTATCAATATCCGGCTCCATCTCTATGATTACTTGAAATACAAAAACAAACAAAAACAGAAAAGGAAAAAAAAAGAAAACAAAAACAAAAATTCCTAAAAAGCAAATAAAAGGAAAACTTAAACTAAAATCCTAAATAGCTCCCCGGCAGCGGCGCCAAAAATTTGATGCAGGATTTACCGACCAGGTTTTATATTTATAAGTTACTCGTCTACCTAAGGTCTTCCTTATGCACTATCGGGCAGTGTACCCGGTCGTGTATGGTATAGCTAACGGTAAAGCCGAGGTCGTCCCAAGAGCTATGAGTGCGGATCCTAATTTAAGTCTATGTCACAATTTTCAAGGGGTTTTTATGATTAATATTAATTAAGCTAATCTTATCTATAAACATATAAGATTGAGTCCTAAAATTTAATGTGGAGGCGTCAAGATTGCATAGAGTACAAGTTACCTAATGCTCGGAATTAAATGTAGAAAATAGAGTTTCATTATGCGGAGGCTTCATGCGTAAGTACCTTGATTTAATGTTCATGCTTAAGTGGTAAGTACATATGAGCTATATTTAGTGTTTCAAATGTAAATGATTGAAACCATACGAAGTGTTGCTAGCCTTTATTTTCATTTAATCATTTGTTCCTTTCATTTGCCTTCAAATAAATGTATAAACTCTTCAACCACCATCATTGAATACTATAAATAACACCATTTGGTCTATGTTAATGATGTGTGTGTGTGTGTGTGAAACTTTAATTTGTGTGTAGTTTGATGAGTTTGTATGAATCACATGTTTACTATGTGTGTGTGTGTGTGTGTGTGTGAAACTTTAATTTGCGTGTAGTTTGATGATTTTGTATTAATCACATGTTTAATGTTAGTTTATTATTGTTTGTGTGTAAATTCAGTGCAGCACCAACTAACCAATTTCCTTTTGATCTTTACTTTTTGTTTCTAGGCACATGATGAGAATGAAATGGATCGCATGCTAGCAATTGATGGCATTGAACTCATTGGCATCAATAACC
>LBNU01032002.1:36784-54878 GCA_014162995.1 Artemisia annua
AAACATGAACCAAAAATTAGTCCCGAACATTACGAAAAAAACAACTAGATCCAACCTGTGTGCATCACATGGGTCCTGAGGCAGTCCAAACCTGTGTGCATTGCACGTGGATGAATATAAAAGGTCTCCAACATTAATGTCATCGCTTCATATTTAAAATAATTTATGTAACTTATAGATATTAAAAAATTACATGTGAAGAGACTCTTTTCAATGTAACATCTTGAAAAAAATCTCTTCACATATACTCTTTTAATGTCAATAAACTATTTTAAATGTGTGTCATGCTTAGAAATGTGATACTATCACAACCTAGATATATAATGACAAAAATAAGTTCTGAAGATTACGATATAAAAACTTATATACAGCCCATGTGCAACTCAATAAAGTATTCTAAGTACGTATAAAGCTTAGCAAATGTGTGACACCATGAAAACTTAAATATAAAATGACGAAAATAAATACCGAATATTACACTATGAAAACTTCTATATAGCTCATGTGCATCGCACGTATTTTAAATCTATGAAAACTTCTATACAGCACATGTGCATCGCACGGGCATTGTTAACTATCATAAGAAATAGTTATAACTTAGCCCTATGTATTAATATTAGTTAGTTCCAATAAAAAATGATAGAGTCAATACCAAAATAAATAGACAAAAAATATTACGTAAAAAATACATCTTAAAAGATTACATGTCAATAAACTATTTTAAATACGTGTCATGCTTACAAAATGTATGCTACTATGACAACTTATATATACAATGACAAAAATACGTCCCGAATATAAAATGACGAAAATAAATGACGGATCCATGATCAAAATGACGAAAATAAGTGCTGAACAATATTTAAATATATAATACCATCATATACAGCCCGGGGCATCGCCTGGGTCTGAATCTCGTAAATTGAAATAAACAAAATGCGAAAGTAAATGTGATTAATAGGCATGGTTTTTTGGCAAACAACTAATGGGATGATAATTATTATGATCTAATTCTCAAACCATTTTTACTCACGCATTAAATAGTGGTTAAAGACGATAGACTGCTATGGTCAATTTGTCTACCCTATGATCCTAGACTCCTCACCAAAGTAGTTATTAGTTACCAAGGATCATTTGGTAATCTATACTCCGTCATTAAAGTAACGGTGTTTACTATAGTTTCATCTGGGGGTTCAAGTCGGCTGGACTCAGATGGTCAAATCGTTAAATCATATCTTTCACCTTGCCCTATTCCGTAACCTAAAGATTACAAGAGTTCGCTGGCAAATACAAGGTGAAAGAGTCATTAAGTGCCTCTACTAACTTAGGATAGTCTAATGGGATCCGGCCGGTCGGAACTTAGATTCCCTCTAATTCCATAAGCAAATCAGTTTGGTAGGTGGTCGTTCGTTGAAATTTTCACACGAATGGTGATAGTCCTATGGTCAATTCTTATCACCAAACACACCCTTATCTGCTATGGGTCCTATGGCCAATTCTCCTAGCTTCATAGGAACTACCAAACCTTAATGCTACCAAAACAATGGTGTCCTAAGACACGCTAAGAAAGTATGCAAATAAAACGATGGATAAACGAGAAATTAAAATCAAACAATTAATCAACTACTAGCAAATTAATTAAAAGTAAAAAGAATTAATTACAAAATAATTAATTAATTAAATGACAATAATGATTAATTAATTAAAAAACATGAACAATTAAATAGAGCACAATAGGTACCAAGGTAACAACAAACAAAGCAGAACCAAAATTATAATTATAAATAATGAAACTAAATAAATAATTAAGTGCCGAAAAATGTTACAAATCCTGCCAAATGAAGGTTGTTGATCCCCTAGTTGAGTACCGGGGCAGAACCCCGAAGGTTTTGCCCCATAAAACCTTGCCACCAAACTGCTACTATATTTCTTGTTTTCTTTTTTCCACTCGTCTGCTACAGTTGCCGCACAAAGAATCCAAAGGCAAAACATATTATCAATACCTACGTAAGCCTTTGGTATGTATAATAAAATTGAACTTTGGGTTTGTCCGTCTTTGCCCCCTGAACTTTCGCCATGATTTAATTTAGTCCATGTAATCTTTTCTTATAAGAATAACACATGAAATGTGTTATTATTTTGTCGCATTTGACCCTCCATCGTTCTTGCAATTATTATTTTCAGTCCCTAATATGAATAGACTTAATATTATTTTTCCATTTATAGTCCCTGGACTTTACTCCTTCGCTCCCAAGTTAAAAATTACGGCGTAACTAAATAGTAAGTTACGTCGTAACCTTCACATTAAGTTACTACGGCTGATGCAGGTTTTACTGACCAAGTTTTAATATTCATAGTTCTTGTTTTACCAATGGTCTACCCTTATGCACTAACGAACAGAGAATCCGGTCGTGTGTAGGCTAGTAATGGTAACTCCGAGGTCGTCCCAAGAGCTATGTGGTGCGAACTATGTCTAAGTCTAATGTCACTAATTAATAGAAATGATTGATTGATTGTTTGTATTGAAATGAAACTAAAAACAGAAAGCAAATAAAGTAGAGTTGTGAGCAGTAAGAGAGAAGTGTGCTAACCTAATTACTCATCCTAAATCGATTATGGTCATGTTCCCTATTAAACTAATCTCATGCTTTAGGTGGGGCGGACATATATCACTAGATGCATATGGTCAAGTTCCCTAGCCTATCTCCCCCGAATCCTGCCAGGAACCACAGGCACTACCCCATGCTAGTAAGCCGACGTACGGTAGACGGGTTTGATTCATCAAGTGCCACTACATGCTAGACTTATCTTTAATGGACCGTTGTCACGATCATAGGCCATTTCTCTAACTTCTTAAGTTCATCAAACATCGGAAGGTGATCCTATGGTCAATTCGCACACAAGGCAGTATGGTCAGTTGTCATCCCTCCCATTTCCTCGCAATCCATCAGGCTAGTGTCCTATGGTCAACTCTTCTAGCCTACTAACTAAATTGGGGTCTTAATTCAATTTAAGCTAGCGTAACGGATACAATCACATCTCAAAACTACCGAAATTAGAGGTTCTCAAGATAAACTAAGCATGCACACACGTAAAAGCATTTAAGAAAAGTACGGAAACATGATTAAAACAATATAGGAATCATAACTAGGCTAGCACCAGAGGTGCTTAGCCGATCATATTGAATTGAACACTCGAAATAATGTTAATACAAAACATGAGTTTGAAATGTAAAATGAAATATGAAATGCTAAAACTTATGGAATGAAGCGTAATTTCTCCCTTGGAAAGCCTCCGTATGCTGTTGTAGAAGGGCCTCCTAAAAGCTCCCAACGATCTCTGACTTTGTGTGTGAGAAAGTTGTATCCCAAAATGTAGAAATTCGGGTTGTATTTATAGGCCCGATCAGAGCTACGGCGTAGCTGAGAAAAGTGTTACGCCGTAGCTAATGAAATCTTATCCAGATCTGGTTGTTACAGTGTAGTTGATGAATTGCTACGCTGTAACTTCAATATTTGGGTTTCTTCTTTGTCGTAGTCTTCGAATGTTCTACGCCGTAGATATATTCTAGGATCTGAGATTTCTTTCGTAGTCATGGTTACGCCGTAGTCACAAAATAGCTCTACGCCGTAAGTTGAGAAATGAGCTTGGACTACTCTCGTACACGTTGCTACGCCGTAACTCCAGAGTTATGTTACGGCGTAGTCTTTCATTCTGAAGATTCTTCAAGTCTTGAATAGTTTGCGGCGTTGATGTGTTTCAAAAGCTCTAAATTTATAATAACAAGTTCTACCAATTCCTTAATACACAAAACACATGGGTAAAAGTATAACCCCCGTTTATAGTAAAAGTTTAGGTAAGACCAGGTCGTCCCAAGAGAGGTAATGATTCCTCATGTTAGCTATGATTAACAAAATTAGATTCCAATGATTGTCACTTATCACTAAAACCGTTTTTGTTGGATTTAAGATTTTTGTGTTGTTTTCCCAATTAATATTAAAAGTATGTTTATTCAAGGCTAAGCACATGAGAATTATAAGAAGTAGCATCACAGAAGTTACATGGACAAAGCATAGGAGTAAAGCATGATGTTTAATCATGTAAACTAGTATATCTATCCTATGTAAAAGAATCTCCTTTCGGCCTTTGATTCTATATACACAGAATGCATAAAGTGTGGTCCGTATGAAGTATCAAACATGCATTTCCTTTAGTCAAGCCGTTAGACATGAGACTAGCCCTTAAACGTATCATAGTCAAGGTCATCATTTGTTTTACTAAGCAATTCTCACAAGCATACCAATGATTTGTTATAGACAGACAATTCATAATGTAACCAACATGATTGAATCTTTCGACCTTTAAGCAATCATAATGATCAATCAAGATAAATGATAAGAGACTAAACAATGACATATCAAATGCATATATCATAGATTCAATATTCATGATACAATTCTCATAATAATCATGGCAGAAGTGCCTCAAATAAACAAAAGGTTACTACTCCATACTTAACATAAAGTAAAACATGTAAACAAGTAATTTCATCATAATAACGAGTTTATACCAAAAGTATTCGTGCTCCAAAGTATTTCTCCAAGTATGGTTCTGACTCCAACTCCTTAGCTAGTGGTTTTGGTGCAAACCACTACTAAACTGCTTCTAAAAGATCAAGTTAGGATTCTTTGTTGTGGTGTGTCTAAACCTCCGAATTGTGCTCCTATTTATAGTGTAAATGAAACCCTGGCTCGTCCCTGAAGAGTTATGACAAGCAAATGATCGGCCTCATCATTGAAGTAGCTCACTAATGTTGAGAATATAACTGCCATGTGAAGTACGCCGTACATCCGGTATAAAATCGGTGAGCTTCTCTTTGCGTAATCGGCGCTTATATAATATATAACCGGCGCACTTCTTGTTTGACTCGTAGTTACATAGGTGACCAAAGATGCCCGTAAGCGGCGCTCTTTATACATATAATCGGCGTGCTTTTAGTCCAAGCTATGTCTTTTCCTTATATGTTCACAAAGTCATCCTTTTCTTGTGCTTCTCGCCTCTTCCCTCCAAACCTTTGTCCTGCACATACATTCTCATATTAAGTACCAAAAGTCCTAATAATAGGTTATTTATTATATATTTCCCATAATATCAGGGGTATAAATATGTATAATACGAGACTCATCAAACTCCCCCATACTTAAACCAATGCTTGCCCTCAAGCATACAAGAAAAATGTCTTTTAAAACCAAGTCTCGTATAAGTTTCAAATATGTATTTTGTTTGTGTATCCAAGATAACCAAGAATGACATGACATGCTCCTCACGAAAGTGTATATATTTTCAAGTTCACTCAAGCACTCATAAAAATAATTTTTGTGGTAATTCACTCTTATAGCTCAGTCATAACTTATAGATTTACCATATGCTTGTAAAAGAAAAAAAACTGCACCGACATGGCGTAAACACCAAGTATAAATATCAAAGAGGTCTTTTATTCGGTTTAAGGAAAGGTATGGATGGAATAATTGTTAAAACTTTAAGTCGGGAAATCATACTTTTTTCTTTATACTTCTTCTCTCTTTTTTTTCACTTCTATACATATTTTTTTTCTTTTCTCAACCACATTATAACAAACATAAAGCGTGCACTCTTCATACTCATCGTAATTGGTGTATAACCATACTTTTCCTCATATATACTCCAATTCTCAGATTCCCGACTAAGCAACATATTTTTGATTATTTTCATGATAGATAAGTAGAAACGAAAAATCTAGGCTCAGAAAGGTGTATCTAGTGGATAATAGCACTAAAAGTGAGTGCTAAATAGGTTAAGTTTTGATTAGAAAACGGATGGCTTATATATGGTGTAATTCCTAATTTTTGCCTCTTATCATATAAAAATACTTATATCACACGAATGTGATCTCACTGCGGTCTCATAATGATTTCAAATACAAGTTCTAAAATAACATAAATTATCGGCACACTCATAAACAAAGAAATCAAGCATAAAAGGTATATGCCGATATAGGCTCGAAATCCTCACATTTATAGTGGTAATGGTCATAAAATGTGCAAATAATGTCATTAATCCCGATTCAGACTTCTTATGATTGTTTTGGATACGTTTTCTATAAAACTCTTTAGTTATTTCCAATTTTAATATACCCGCGTAATCGGCGTACATTACTAAAATATGCGTCGGTCTTTGTTTATAACTATGGCGTTTTTATGCCAAAAGCGGCGCTTTTTATTAAATTTTGTCTTAACAGTTTAAAGTTTTTCATATATTAGCATAAGCTTTTCTTTATTTTTCAAGTTATCTTCCCGCCCATACTTAAATTAAGCATTGTCCCTAATGCTTTAGAATTAAAAACAAAGTATAACGGGAAAAATAAAGGATAGCGATACTTCCCGGGTTGTTATTCCCCGAGAAATCTCCAAGTATTTTGTCCATCTTTTTGGACCAATCTTTCCTGTATTCATACATCATTCAACAAACAATTTCACAAAATGGTAGTTTGCCCTTGGCACACTACGTTAGCATTATATATATAGCATAAATATTAGTTAAATTGTTCAAAGTGTTTTACATGGCAACGATGGTGCCATCGTGGTGGTGGTGCAAGTGTCGTAAGAGGTACCCATGTTACAGACCATAAATTTTGTTTGAAACATGTTTTTGAAATTGTTTTTAAATCATGACCAACACACTGGTCATCCACAAATCCACAGATTCCACAAATCCAACCAACCCCGCCGTTCCTTCCAGCAAAACCCGGCGGTCTTCACTCTTGATCATCACCATTCATTCAGAGGCTCTACCTCTAACACTTCTGGTAAGTCCTTCATCTTCCATTTTTATCTCTCAAGTACCAGAAACTCTTCATATCAACTGGCTTACACAACACATGCTCACCAAACAACTTCATCTCCTCAGCATTGAACAACTCCATACTTTTTGCAATTCTTGTAATGAGATGACCACAACACAAATATGTTCCTCCAGCAGCAGCAGCTCCATTTTCCAGATAGTGAGCAATGATCCAAATCACATTGAGGTGCCTCAATGGATGTTTCTTGTCAAAAGCATGCAATATCCATAAGTCCTCATCTAAAACATACTGCTCATGATAAGTCCTGTGAAGGATTGAATGTACCAAAAGTTTATGCAACACCTGTAACATAGGGATCTTTATCTTCCATACCCTCTTCTTTCCATACACTCTTACATCTTCTCCACTTATCTCCTACCAATAGGCTGTTGCATCAAACCCTTCTTGTGTTCTTTCACCCTTACCAATCATGTATATCAATTTGTCATTACAAGCCTCTTGTTCAGAAATCAATCCCAGCATTCTTCCAAATTGAATCAAAGACACATTCATACTTTCCCCTCATCTCTAATTTCTCTTACTACCTTCACACTGCTAAGAAATTCCAAAACCCATTCCTTGTAAATAGGCTCCCTGATCTCCAAAGCCCTTTTCCACATCCATGAATTCACAATCTCTGTTCTGAATACCATCCTAACCAATAGCATGTTCTCTAGCCACTCAAAACATCCTAGGTTCTTAATGATGCACCAGTCCACTATCCTAGGCACACGTATCTCCCTTTCACTAAGTCTACTTAACCTGCTGTTCAGAATCTTCTTTTCCACTCTATCTACCTTCTTCCACATCAGATTTGGATGTTCTTCAGGTTTCCTCTTAGGTGCTTTAAGAGCTCCCCTGGTTCTAGATGCAACATTAGAGCTTCCTTCACCATCCATGTTCTACTCACACAATCACAAACAAGAAACATTAGTTGTTAGAAAACATAGGCATCACAAATTCAATCAATTAAGCAAGTTCCATGTATACTGTGACCAAATTTTCCAAAAAAGCGGCGGTTTTAGAAATAAAACCGGCGATTACATGACAAAATCTTCCAAATTATGAAAATGTTCGGCGGTTTTTAAAAAAGCTCCGCGGTCTTGGCCCTCAAGACCGGCGATTTTTATGCTCTGCACACAAGTGCTCTGTTTTATAGTCAAAAACCATTTTCATCTCACATAGGCATCAAAAATTTATGCTTATTAGGCCTCTTAAATCTTATAAACAATCTCAAGTATCCAATTAAGCATATAAGAACAACATATAGCAGTTAAGCATCATACACTTAAATGTTTATGCATTCAAATTCAAAACTCTTTCCAAATTTCTTTCTAGTATTCTTAAAACATGTATTATCCCTTCTTAACTCATAGGCAAACATTCAATCAATCACATTATTCTACTAACATAGGCAATTGTTCATATTAGGGCATAGAAAAATCCTAAATCTTAAGTGATCATAATTCTATAACTAATTAAGGGGCAAACTCAATATTTATATAAGATAACACATAATCAAGCATAAAACATCCAAAATTCAGAATATCATAGCAAACCCTAAGTTTTCGATCATTAAAACCCTAAGAAAGTTTTCGAAAGATTAAAACTAGTGTAATCTTACCCTCATTGTTTTGAAATATTGGTTCTGATCTTTGAAAATGTCTGAAAATTATCTTTTGGATTGTTGGAAAAAACCGTCGGTTTATTGTGTGTGTTTTTTAAGTGTTTTTCCTTTTAGCGCGTAAGGTCAAAATGCTAAGTTTTTTAAGTTATAAAAGCTTCCCTCGTTAAAAGCTCGACGATCTTAATTAAAAGAGCGGCGATTATTTCTGCAATTTTTCTTACAGTATGCTATGATCTTCTAAAAAATTGGTAAACATCAAACTAATAGCAATCATATAAATATTCACAAAGGTTATTCATTCATCTCTTTTCAGAGGCATAATCATCAAGCATAAGCATTGAGATACAATTTATTCAAAATATTGCAAAATAACATAGAAATAAAAAATTAAGAAAGGAGCATTGTTTCAACTCCATTTTGGTGTTACTTTGGTGTTTAAGCAGTGAAATGTTCTGGTGACATGATGTCACTCAATTTGTAGGAACCAGATGATTTCCTCTTGGTGTGCTTAGTCTCAAAGCCTCTTTCAAATCCATTGCCATACGGGTCAACAATCTTAATATTGACATGCCATTTTCTATCTCCTTCACCCTTGGTAATACCTCCTGAATAGTTTGGGGTCCAATCCGTATTCTTAATTGATAATGGAAGTGCTCCAAGCAAAGCAGTTACTTTATTCCAAACACAAAGATTCCTAAATGGGTCGAGATACTCTTGTTCAGCCAATGCTCTCTTCATGGGATCCTCATAGTCATAGTACTTAGGATGTATAGGTCCATAAATTGGCTTACCATTTTCATCCCTTTTTGGTGAGAATTCTTCCTCATCCTCACTATCACTTTCATCTTCCTTGTTCCTTCTTATTTTTGCAGTTTCAAAATGGTGATGAACCACCCCATCAAAAGTTGTCAATCTTTTCTTTCCTATATCAAGAACTGACCCTAAGGTGTGAATAAAGCTTCTCCCCACTACCAATGGTACATTTTTGTCAATTGGAACATCAAGTAGCAAGAAATTTTCCAAAATAGTATGTGTGCTCACTTGACATAAAACATCTAGCAATCTTCCCATGGTCTCAGCTTGTGACATATCAAGCATTCTAATCTTATCAATCTTAGGTTTAACTTTTCCTCTTTCAAGCTGTTAGGATCTAAGTTTATCAACATTTATCAAGTCTCGGTTATTTCAGTATATGTAATAGGTTGCTCTTATATTTGTTTACTTATGTTTAAACGTTTAGAGTCCAATAAGCGTCCAATGGGCCTAGAAGCCCACGTTTAGAGAAGATAGGGAAGAGAGGAGTGTTGCCCTACTCTTCACCTATAAATAGGACTCGTTGTATTTCATATTTCTTGTTGGTTATTTCATTATCTTAAGAAAACTCTTGCTCTTTTACCTTTCATATTGATCTAATCAACCAAACTCTATTTCTCATCTTATTTCTATACTTGTGTTTACAATATGGTGACCTAACAAGTGGTATCAATCGCTAGAAGAAGGTGTATGTTTTGTTTTTGTACCTAACGAATCAAAAAGGTTGTCTTTACTCGTTAATTTTTGCAAAAGCTTGCAACTTTATTGTTTGTTTCGTGTTTCTATCACATCTTTGTCCTCAAACTTGTGTTACAAACTCAAAACAACCAACAAAGTTTCAAATTTTTAAAAATTTTAAGATTCGTATAGTTGTACTATTTTTCGAAAATTTTCAAATTTTTGAAAAGTGGTTCAAGCTTGCAATTTTCTTTAAGATTTCATCATTTTAAGGTTAGTTGTACAAGAATCTTGGATTAAAAACGTGTTTTTGGCTTGCTTTTTACAAAAACAAAAATCTGCCATAATAGTACTTGTTTTCGAGAACCTTAAACCCCATACTTTCGATATCCTTGTTTATTGCTCCAAAGGTGTTTCCGTTGCTTACTCAGTGCTTTTCTCTCTTGTATAAGAAAGAAAACACTTCGACTCGTTGGATATTATCGAGCTTGTATAATCTAGATAATTTTGGACTTTTTTTTTCGAAACTGTGAAACTTTCGAGAACTTCCTAAATTTTTCGAAATCAACTTTTGTTTTCAAAATCTTTGGATCTTTTCGAAATCCTTTCATCATCTTTCGAGAACTTTTCTAAAATCACTAATCTCAGAGATTTCGAAACTTTNATTATCGAGCTTGTATAATCTAGATAATTTTGGACTTTTTTTTTCGAAACTGTGAAACTTTCGAGAACTTCCTAAATTTTTCGAAATCAACTTTTGTTTTCAAAATCTTTGGATCTTTTCGAAATCCTTTCATCATCTTTCGAGAACTTTTCTAAAATCACTAATCTCAGAGATTTCGAAACTTTTTCTTCAAATTTCTCGATAACATACAACTTTAGAGAACTTTGATCATTTTCGAGAACTTTGGTATTTTTTCGAGATTTTTAGACTTTGTCTGCATTTCGAGATATTCTTCAACAAAGTTTCGAGAACACACTTGGGAAAGTTTTCGAGAATTGGCATAACACTTATACCTTCTACAAGATCCATTTACACACAAGTCTTTCATCATGTCTCAACCACCATACTACAACTTTCATCATCAACAACCCTATCATCAAACACAATTGTTTCGTCAACAACAACAACAATATCAACAACAACAACCTCAACAATCATATCCATATCAGCAAATGGTCTCTCAACAACATGTCATGATGCATCAACATCAACAACTGCCTCAACCTCCACCATTTCCAATGCAACAAATCACTCAACCGTCAAAACAAACTCATTGGTTTAACCAAATGTGTGAAGTCATCACTACTCAAAAATCAAGACATGAAGCAGGTTCACTTGACACACCACCTATGCTCACACCCGGTAACTATGTTCAGTGGTCAAGCCGATTCCTAAGATTTCTTGAACTCAAGAAACCACATGGCAAATACATGAGACAAGTTATCATTGAAGGTCCATTTGTAACACCGACTAACTTTGTCCCTGGTAATCCTAATGCTAATCCACCAATACCGGATTCACACAGACCTCTTACTGATGCTCAACTTACTGCTGAAAAAATACTTCACAAAGAAGCAGATGAATATGCCATGATTTACATTCTTCAAGGCATACCTAATCTGATCTTTCGCAGTGTTGATGCTCAGAAAACAGCTAAGGCTATGTGGGAACATGTTCATCTCCTAAGGTACTCAATTGAATCAGGGGGACATGGAGTCAAAACTTTACATGGAATACACACATTTCATGATTGAGCCAATGGAATCACTTGAGTCATATTATCACCGCTTCACGAACATCATTAATAACCTCGACAGACACAATATCATCTTACCAAAGATTGCTATAAACACGAAGTTCTTAGGATGTCTCGGTCCTGATTGGCAGAAGTATGTGACATTTGTTCGACAAGCAAAGAACCTTCATGAGACACCATATGGTTTGTTGTATGACTATCTGAAACACCATCAACATGAAGTAGACAACGATCGCGCTCTCAGAGGAAATTACTCACAGCCCCCACCTACAAACTCTTTGGCGCTTGTTGCTCAATCACATGTTCCGTCTCCACCATTACAACACAATGTTTATCATCCAGAACAGGCTTATCTCAACAACCCATCTCAGTATTCATCTTATGATTCCACAATGCACCCTCCTGCAAATCAATTTGCCTCATATGACAACAATGACACCTTGTCTTCACAACATACTGCTAATGATGACGATGATGATGAGGACTTTAACAGTCTCAACCAAGGAATTGCACTCATTGCTCGAGCTTTCAGCAAATTCTCAAACAAGTCCAACAATCGTCTTCGTACATCTTCAAACACAAGGAATCAAGCTGTCATTCACGATGGTCGCGTTGAAATTTTAGAATCGTAACAGTGGTAGATTTGGATCGGGTGGTTATATGGGTAACTCCAATTCTGGACAACGGTTTAACAACAATGGAGGATTCAGGAACAATGGTGGTGTCCCTCAGAAAAAGGCAAAAATTGTTGATACAGGGAATACTGAATCAGGGAATACAGTCACCAGATGCTATAACTGCAATGGAATAGGTCACTTGGCAACTGCATGTCCATCACCATGAACTCAAGGCAGTAAGTATCACAAGCAGGCATTACTCCTTGCTCTCAAACATGAAGCCCGCAGCAATACGAATGCCAATGACAACAGCTTCATGGCTAATGCACATTCCGATGATGACATGGAAGATCTGGAAGCTGCTGTTATGCTCATGGCCAACATGCATGAACTCCACATAAGTGACTCGGGCCCAGTCTATGACTCCGATGGTCTTTCTCAGTCTGATCTTAACTCATGCCTCACACATGAAATTTCCTCCCCATCTGCATCTGCATCTGACAAGGAACAAGGCGTTCAAAATGACTCATTGTTATCTACACACACGAATACTCAAATGCACACAAAAGTTATATTTGATGATTATCAAATTAACCCGGTTGTCACATTTGATGATTCGGATAATGAAACTGTCAATGATAACAATGCTCACGTTGAACATCTTGATCCTTCGTCTGGTCCAGATTCAGAACTTCAGTCCTTTCTCATGACTAGTCAATATCAAAATATTAAATGTCAAGAGCTTAATGCTAGATTGAAAGAGACAAATGCACTATTAACTAGGGAAATTGAGTGCTATAAATTTCAACTGGCAAACGCGGAAAAACTGGTTCAATGAGAAAAAGGCTTTGAAATGGCTTTTCAAAAATCTTCACTTCACGAAAAAGAGTTAGAAAATCAAATTGCAAAAATTATGGAGTCTAAAAATAACTTAGCTTCTGAACTGGAAAAACAAGCGTTTGAACACAAACAACAAATTGCACAACTTGAAGCAGTCATTTTACAAACTAAAACTGAGTTGTCAAATTGTCAAGCTGAGTTCACAGAACATAAACACAATACCAGAGAAAAAGTTAAGTCATACGTAGATGAGATTGTTGAACTGGAACATAAGCTTAAAGAATTTCAAAATGTTGTATATAAAACTGGTAATTCAGTGACAACAATTCAAAAATTTTCAGTAAAACGAACAAACAATGGTCACGGCTTTGCAATTGGAAGTGAATCACCATGTTTTTTACGTGTAGCACTCAATGAGATTCCAAAGTTGTATAGTGCAGATCATCTCTTTGACGATGCTGTTGTTCGTACTGTTGTATATGATTGTGAAGAGGAAAATGAAATTGAAGAAGAGAGTCGATCAAAAATGGAAAACGTTAAATACAATATGCCTTTTAATTACTCTAAAATGCCTCCAATAACTGATATTTTTACCTCGCAAAAAGAGAAATCTGAATAACCATGGTACATTATCAAACCTCAAGAAGTTACTTCTTATGTAGCTCCTGTTAAACCAGTGGTGCAAATAAACGGTCCTTTACCAAACGATAATAAACTTCAACCTCTTCCTACTCGTTGTCGTGTACTTCAGTATTTTGACATGTTCAAGGAAGATATTGAATGATTAGATGAAGCAATAGAACGCAACTCTCAAATAACGGTTTTCACTATTACTACTCCTCATGAGAGAGAAAAAAGAGAAGTGTTTCAAAAACAGTTTTTACCTATTGCTCAACACTTGCGTCTATGTGCTAACCACTGGGAACAAGAACTTCAAAAAGAGGTCTCATCTATGATGAATGTGTTTCAAGAAACTGAACAAGCGATTTTAAACCAAAAACGTCGAAATCAATTTTTACAAAAAGAAGCTGATCGACTCTTGGAACATGTTCTTAGTGCTGATATAATTTCTGTGATTATGAATTCTCTTTATGAATCTGGTACTTCTATGCTTGTTGATGATCACTGTGATGATATTGAGTTGTTGTCTAAACACATTGAGACATTAAAAGATGAAAATATGAATCTCCGACAACACAACGATGATGTGCAAAACAAACTTTCTAAAGAGATTTCTCAACTCAACAAAAAGCTTGAATGGTGTCAAAATCAAAGTCTTGATTTCGAACTAAAAATGCAAAGTCTTAACACTTCCACACCTTTCAAAAAGAAAATGAGGAATTAAAAAGTCAAATTTCAAAATATGAAAAGGAAATTGCAGAATTGCAAGAAGTTACACACTATTGGCAAAAGAGTCGAGATAACTATCTCTATTCAAACAGAAAGCTCGAAAGTGAAATTCAAGATAAAAAGCACATTATCATTGAGTTGAAAGAGAAAATACGCGAACTTGAAAAAGGAAAATCTGTCAACACTAAAGTAGTTGCACCAGGAATGTACTCATTAGACATAACCAACGTAGAACAACACACTCATAAGTCTAATATGGATCCTTCCACTTCTACAGGAATAGTTGCCACTCCTAGCGTTAGCAGATCTAAGCGTAAACGTATGAAAAGGAAGAATAGGATTTTGCAACGTAGAAGAGAGACACTAGAAGCCTCTGAAGTAGAAGAACACCCTAGGACTTTGAATAATACTCATCTTGCACTAGATCTAGATTCTGATTTGGCAAATTGTAATCCTAATCGTTGTGTAACGAATGATGAACCTTTAAATGCTTTGAATGTTAATGCTTCATGTGTGTTTTGTCGTAAGAGTATGTTATATGGTGATCATTCTAAATGTATTGCGAATTCTCTTTTATCTCGTTTTAAGAAACGTACATCAGGCAGAAAATCTAGGCCTACTAATCTTTCAAAATCTGTGCTAGGACTTATGCCTTGTGTAGTTTCTCAGAATGATGTAGTCCACCCACTAGTTGCGAACAATAACCCTAGGAACATGCCATCACTTAGCGAATTCATTAAGAAAAAGGCTAAATCTAGTTGGAATTGGCAACGTTGGTTACAAAGAACACATAACTTTAAATGGATTCCTAAAATTGTTAATATGTGTACTTCTAACCCAATGGAACCCATCACTTCTTCGGGTTCCACCCTTACCATTGTACCATCGTTGTCTCTTTTATGTGATGCAGGTGGTGCAAATTGTTCTCTGGATTGTTGATAGCGGATGCTCCTGACACATGACAGGCAATCTCAAACTGTTAATAAACTTTGTCTCAAAGTTCATTGGTACTGTCAGATTCAGGAATGATCATTTCGCTGCAATTATGGGGTATGGGGACTATGTCAGTGGGAATATCTAAATTAGTCGTGTTTATTATGTTGAAGGCCTCGGTCACAATCTATTTTCAGTCGGTCAATTTTGTGATGGTGATCTGGAAGTTGCATTCAGGGAGAAAACATGCTTTGTTCGTGATCTACAAGGAAATGATCTCATGTCCGGCACACGTGGAAACAGTCTTTATACAATTTCAATGTCCGACATGACCGCTTCCTCTCCCATTTGTCTACTTTCAAAGGCTGAATCGACAAAATCCTGGTTATGGCACCAACGCATGTCACATCTCAACTTCCGAACTATGACTGATCTTGCTCGCCATAAACTAGTTGACGGTCTTCCAAGGTTCCGATATGCAAAAGATCACCTATGTCCCGCTTGTGAACAAGGAAAGAGCAAACGTGCACACCTCACCACCAAACCAGAACCGAGCACTGATCATGTTCTTCAACTTCTTCATATGGATTTATGTGGACCAATGCGAGTACAAACGATTAATGGGAAACGATACATACTTGTGATAGTCGATGACTTCTCCAAATGGACTTGGGTCTACTTTCTTCGAAGCAAAGATCAAGCTCCATCAATGATAATCACCTTTCTCACGAAAATTCAGGTTCAACTTCGCAACACAGTAAGAATTGTAAGAACAGATAATGGAACTGAATTCAAGAATCAAACTCTTCGTGCATACTTTGAGAAAGTTGGAATTGAACATCAAACATCAATTGCACGGACTCCCGAACAAAATGGAGTGGTCGAAAGACGCAACAGGACGTTAGTGGAAGCCGCACGAACGATGCTCATTAATGCTCAATTACCAGATTATCTTTGGGCAGAAGCCGTCTCTACCGCATGTTACACCCAAAATCGTTGTATGATCAATAAACGTCACAAAGTCACACCGTATGAAATTGTTCACAAACGAAAGCCCAACATACAACACTTTCATGTATTTGGATCTCTTTGTTATCCGAATAATGATCGTGATGATCTTGGAAAGCTTAAGGCAAAGGCTGACGTCGGTATCTTCATTGGATATTGTGAAAACTCCAAAGGTTTTAGAATCTACAACCGTCGTACTAGAGAGATTCAGGAGACTATCCATGCTAATTTCGATGAGCTCACAGAAATGGCTTCTGAGCAAAACAGCTTAGGACCCGCAACCAACCGTCTAAACTTTCCAGATTCTTCAGCTGAACCGTTGTCACTAACTCGTCGAGAATTGGAAACATTGTTTTCTCCTTTGTTCGATGATTCATTTGAGACACGTGCACCAGATGTATCCACTAGTTCCGCTGCTCAACCTGATAATATTCAAGTACCTGATACAACGGTTACTACAACTACAATAGTAACACCCGATGCACCCCCGACTGAATCACCAACAATAGAAGAACAAACCGCTTCCAACACCGACAACCCAACTGAAGATCTGAACCAACAACAAGTACCCGAACCTGCAAATTATGATCCAAATGCGTTCTTCAATCCGTTTGCTCCGACTCCGAACCTTTCAGATATTGCTGAGTCGTCAACACGCAACTTGGAACCAACTAATATGCAGCAGTTTCATAACCCTCACCCTTCAACACATCATTGGACTCGTGACCATCCAATTGTCAACATTATTGGTCATCCAACAGCTCCAGTTATGACTAGACAGAAACTTCACTCCGATGCCGAACATTGCATTTATGCTCTAACCGTTTGTCATGAAGAACCTAAAAACATCAAACAATCTCTCACTTATGACAACTGGATTGAATCAATGCAAGAGGAATTCAACCAATTCAAACGTCTTGAAGTTTGGGAATTAGTTGAACGACCGGATGGGTTTTATGTCATTGGGCTAAAATAGATTTGGAAAAACAAGTTGGACGCAGAAGGCAACGTTATTTGTAACAAATCACGTTTGGTAGCTAAAGGATATACTCAGGAGGAAGGAATTGACTTTGAGGAATCTTTCGCACCAGTGGCTAGACTTGAAGCTGTTCGAATATTTTTAGCATACGCTGCTCACAAAAACATGGTCGTTTATCAAATGGATGTGAAAAATGCATTTCTGAACGGTCAATTACGTGAGGAGGTATACGTTAGTCAGCCAGAGGGATTTGTCAACCCAGAGCACCCAAATCATGTCTACCGACTTAAGAAGGCTCTCTATGGTCTCAAACAAGCCCCCAGGGCGTGGTATGATAAACTTACTGCTTTCTTGCTTGCTAATTCTTTCACTAAAGGTTTACTAGATCCAACGTTGTTTATTCAAAAACACGGGGAAGATGTTCTAACTGTGCAAATAGATGTCGATGACATTATTTTTGGTTCTACAAACAAAAAGTACTCAAACGCTTTTGCCAGATGAATGAAACAAAATTTTGAAATGTCAATGATGGGTGAACTTACGTTCTTCTTAGGACTACAAGTTCATCAATCACCCCGTGGAATTTTCCTAAATCAGTCCAAATATGCT
>LBNU01032005.1:1657-21683 GCA_014162995.1 Artemisia annua
CGAAAACGTTATTTGATGTTATATTTTACTTTTTTGATTCTTTATTTTCTCGTATTAGATTTCTTTTAGTTATTTTATAATTTAGTTGGTTAGTTTATAATATTTGTTTTTGTGTTTTGAAGATGATTTTATAATATTACTTAGGTGAATAGAGAATTGAGATAGATTACGACAACACTTAAACATATTTTCTAGTTTTGCAAAATGGAAAACACAAACACATGTTACTCAAACTAAATGCGTTTTCTAAATTTTCCATTGTTTTGTGGAAATAAAACTCCCCTCCCTTTTCCTACAAAACAAGAAATAAGAAATGAAAGAAAATGTTTTTCAACTAAACGCCACCTCATTATCAGCAATTGGTCACTTTTGGAGCATGGGTGGATTCGTAACAAAAGTTAAGAAATACAAACCAGCTTCGCCACTGTATGTTTTTGTGTTAATGTTGCTAATGTGATATAAATGAGGTACGGTGTAATATGAACGGGGGATAATTACTTAAAATTGTAACTAACCTGTCACTTTTTCGAGTGTTGTGTAGCCAACATTTTTTTTATTGTATATCAAACTTTTAAATTTTGACCTTCATATGTATTTGGGAAAATTCTTGATATGGACCAGTAGCACAAGGAGTTTATATTTTTTGGACCGGAATCTTTAAATTTCTCAAATTGCCCTTGGGCTACTTTAGACCTGGGCTACCATAGTTAAAATCATCACACGCGTAATTTAATCATTAGTATGTCATGTGATAAATTACATATATACCCTCTTATTCATTTGTTATTACATATATATCACCCCACCTACCACCACCATTAAAACCCACTTATTTCAACCCTCTCCATTCTCAGATCTCACAACAGGGACACCATCAAGCAAATTAACAAGCTATAAATCCAATAGTACTTTTTATAATAATATATCTCTAAAGGATTGGTTGAATGGTACAAGCCTTAGGCAAAGCACACTGTCACCATCATTCTAGTAGGAAAAAGATCACCGATTGTTTTGAAGCTCCAAGAAAAAGCACAGCCAAGAAAGAAAACTTGGACCACATTGATGAACTGTACGAATTGTGATGTTGACTTTTATATGTAAATTTTCCAAGAAAAAGCATAGCGAAGAAAGAAAACTTGGACCACATTGATGAACTGTACGAATTGTGATGTTGACTTTTATATGTAAAAGCATCATTTTAGATCGAGAGTTTTGATGGATCTGGGTTTGCAAAAAAGACTATACGAATTGTTGATGTTGACTTTTAATATGAACAAAAGTTATTTATTCATTATCACGTAACCTTTTCTTGCAAAAAGACTATAGGAATCGTTGATGGATCTGGGTTTGATTTTAGTTCGAGAGTTTTGTGTGAGAGATGATGGTGATAGATTTTTGTTTGTGACTAGATCTGGGTTTGAATAATTGATTAATTTTATAGAGTTATTATATGTTTTTAGTGGTGGTGGTTGCCGGAGGTTTGCGGTGGTGGTCGCCGAAAGGTTCGCCGGATTTTGGGTATGAAGTTGGGAGGTGTTGGCCGGAGAAGATGAAGTGAGTAGCCCAATACCAAGGTAGCTCAGGGTGAAGTGGGTAGCCCAAGGTTTTGATTCTACTACTTCGATACTACTGCTATATGCTACTATTGTGTAGCTCAATTTTAAGAAGAGGGCATATATGTCATTTATAACAAGACATAATATGACAAAATAGGACATGTGTCAAAGTTTAAACTATGGTAGCCCAGGTCCAAGGTAGCTCAAGGGCAATTTGAGAAATTTAAAGATTCCGGTCCAAAAAATCTCAACGATTGGGCTACTGGTCCATATCAAGAATTAACCCTATGTATTTTGTTTATGTGCAATGACCATTATACCCCTCGTTATTAATAGTTTAGTTAAAAGAGACAAGGGTAAAACAGTCACAAAAAACAAATATAAGTCGAAATTCAAAAGTTTGAGAATACAATAGGTTAAAAAAAAGTTAGCTACATAGGTTCAGATAATTATCTCTTGGAACTATTATTTCGTATAAACAATTTTGATCACTCCTAGGGGAATTTTGTACAGTTTATGAACCCTACACATCAAAGTATCAAACATTATGCATTTAACTACGAAGATTGTCATTGAAGTACGATAGTAAATGCATCTTTTTGTCCAAGTTACATATGCAAATAGTCTCCACAAGGTCAAGTTTATGTGTTCGATTAAATGTGCATGCCGAAGTGGCCTAAGTGACTAGTGACGCAGATAAGAAGTAACAAGTGATCATTTAACTGGTCCTTCTTGAGACATATAAAGCTCTAACAATGGGCCTCAATCATTTAATTTCAAGTAGAGTAATCCCATCAGAAATGGCCCAAAATCTAGTCATTGGGATGATCGTGTATTCATGATTGTAGAATTTCTTATTGCTGCTCAATAAGTTTGGGATGTATATTATGGGTTGGTCGGGTCTATTTGATTACCCAAAAAAAACCTTCTCAATCTTAGTGATCTACAACTTGGGTTATTTGGAGACCATTTTTTTTTTCTGACTTGGAACCTCTAAAGAAAGACACTCTCGGTTAAGTCATCAAGGTTTTATCCCACTCATAAATCATGATAATTCACTAAACAACACTAAATTTATTGTGTGACCCTTTTGTACTTGCTAGTGTTTTTTAATAATAAAATAGTTTAAGAAAAGAGTATATATGTTTTAGAACTACGCCAAAATAAAATTGACAATAAACAAATAATAACCAACTAAGAAACTCACTCAAATAATAAAACTTAGAAATTTCTTCAGATAAACCTGGTATTGTTTGGGCGGTTGCATATATATTTCTTCAAAGATGCTTACATATATATCTAAAACTGTAGAAACCAAAAGACCGAATGTAGTCTTATTGAGATAATAATAAACTAGGAGTTACAAACAGTATTTATAAGACAAGTAGAATGATAAAACCCTAATAGCTAACGGGCCATGAGCCACTTATGGGCTATATGCTAACATCTCCCCTCAAACTTACAATGCTGCAGCGAGAAACATTGAGAGTTTGTCGGTCAAAAAGCGAAACCGTGGTCCAGAGTGTGGCTTGGTAAAGACATCTGCAATCTGTAAAGCAGAAGGAACAAACGATAGAGAGATAGTCCCAGCCAAAACAGATGACTAAAAACAGTAAAACCAACTAAATTGGAATAGCGTTTCTTTCGGTTCTATTTCCTATGAAAATAGGGCTAAGCATCGGGCCGAAACCGACCCGTCCCGACCCAATCCCGACAAGTCCCGAAACCGACAAAGCTGAAAATCCTGACCGAATCCCGACCCAAGTCCCGAAACGAACCGATTTGTATGATATTCTTTGTGTTTTCTCGGGTAATCCCGACCCGACCCGAGTCCCGACAAGGCTGAAAACCCAAACCGAGTCCCGACCCGAGTTAAGGTCGGTTTGTGTCGGTCGGAGTTGGGCGTCGGTCGGTCATCGGGTGTCGGTCGGAATTGCTCAGCCATATATGCAACAGACTATGGTACAATAATATTGAACAAAAAGGAACCCGTCACATAATTTTTGATATTAGGTAGATTACCAATGCAACGTTGCAAAAAAATAAAAATAAAATAAAAAATATCTATTCTACTTACAAACAAACGTATACATCACTCCAATAACGAAACTAATATAGGGCACCACATGTCTTTCACCTTGATGAATTCTTACTGCCGTTTGAGTTATCGCAATTGGGAAACGGTACATTACCCACAACACGTGAAACACAAAACGTACTACAAACAACACATGTCTAAACAACCCCGCCGCAACGCGCGGGCTACCCCACTCGTTAATGCTAATTATAGAAAGGAGTAGGCTTTTAATGTCAAGTTGTCAACTGGTAATTAAATCTAGTGGTTTTCATTAACCTAACGTAGTTTGAAAAAACTCGACAGGATCTTTACCAAGTATTAAATGCAAAATGAAATAAACTTCAAAAGTTGGATCAGATCACATTCAACTAATATCATCATTTTCCTCTTTTCGCTTACCAGTCAAATGAAGTACAAAAAGTAAAAAACAAAAAAAAAATTGATCTTTGATATGCAAATGAACATGTTGGGGATTGTTTATATAGGCAATATTGTAGGGTTTAAGTTTTGAATTTTCCCGCCAATATAATAAAACCTTATGATAGCTGTAACTCGTTTCTATATTCAAACCTTATGCTGTAACTCGTTTCCATATTCATTTGTAGGTGTATATCGTTTCTATAATAGCAGGTTTTAAAGGTTGAAAAGTCATTTGATTTGTATCGTTTCCATCAATAGAAACTTGAAAACTCAACAATTCCATCAATAGAAACTTGAAAACTCAACAATTTACATTGACCATTTGAAAAATCAAGAATTGAAAAATTGACCATTTCTCCTTTATAAGTAGTAGAGATACAACATGTTAATTCATATATGGATACTTTAAGCACACCAATTTTAAAATATTGCATAAAAATAAAACAATTTTAAAATTTTGATATCTATAATACTATATAATGTATTTGGGACTATTCTATAACTAGAAAGGCTTAAAAATTCAGACTCAAACTTGCCAATTATAGAATAGTCTCAAATTCTATTATACGAGTAATGCATAGATAACCAACCCTAACTCCAAGCCTTAACTCTTAACCAAAATTTAAGATAAGGAACTCCATTCATGAGGTGACATGCGTCACTTCTCAACTAACTCCAAACCTAACTCCTAACAAAAAAATTAATATAAGAAGCTCCAATCATGAGGTGACATGTGTCACTTTCCAACTTAAAATTCATTTTTTTTTCAAATTGAAATATCTTTTTATCTTTTTACTTTTTTTATGATCTAATTTCACCATATTTTCTAAAATTTTGTGCTCTTTAATTCAACATCCATTTTGATATATTTTTATGAGTTTTTAGTTTTTAAATTTTTAGTGGGTTTATTTTATTTTGATTCAAAATTTTACAACTTTAACTTTTATTTCAATAAATACAATCTTGATTCGTCAAAGGATACCCGCCGCCGTATTACGCGAGTATCATTCTAGTTTTTTATAATTGATATAAAGTTTGAGTAACTAAATCGAAATACTTATAAAACTTTGTTAGTGTTCCTTATTTCTACTAGCATTTCTATAATAACAAACAATATATGAGGCCCAATATTTTCAGCCCAATGAAACAAACCCAACTCAATAACCAGCTAGCTAACCGATCAAACAAAACTACCAAATCCTAAACCCTAAACCACATTTCCATCCCCTCAAACCATCACACCATGTCCCTCACCGTTGAGCAATCAGTCACACCTGAACCAATAAACGAAACCAAACTATCGGAAGAGCACGAATTCGAAGCAATAGAAGAAGAAGATGATGATGATATAGCATGGTCATCAGATTCTGATATCGGTGAAGCACTAGATTACCTAGACTCAAAAGACGACAACGGAGCTGTTGACGGAGCGTTAATACTTAATGCCAGACGTCCTAATGCCCACGGTGGAATTCATTCCAGACCTAACGCTTCTGCTCTTCAGCCGTTGTCTAATAGGAATCAAAAGTTTACTAATCATATTAGAGCCTCTCCTTTAGAGGTATTTTTATATTTTTAATCGCAGCCTTCGCATTATTAAATAGGCAAACCGCGCGAAAAAGAAACTTAATTCTAACCAAATAGTTACCGTATGATACTATGATGTAACAAACTTTTATTTTAGTCACACGTTTTCGTGCAATAAACTGTATAATTACTATGCCATAATAATAAACTCTCTAAACTCGATTTGAACTTCATTAACCATTTCAACATCGTTTAATCACGGCATTCGCATCATTAAATTGGCAAACTGCGCCAAAAAGAAACTTAATTCTAACCGAATAGTTACCTTATCTAACAAACTCCTTTTTTTTCATCGTTTGATTTAACAAACTTTCATTTTGGTTATAAAAGTAGGTGAGTGATTGTTTGTAACATGTAAAAGGGGTGACGGTGAACCGTCACCGTTTTAGGTGATATAGAAGGTCAATTGTGTACATTTGTAACAAACTGAAAGGTTGTTGCGTTAAATGATGAAAAAAAGAAGTTTGTTAGATGTGGTAACTATTTGGTTAGAATTAAGTTGCTTTTTGGCGCGGTTTGCCTATTTAATAATGCGAATGCCGCAATTAAACAATGTTGAAATGGTTAAGTAATTATACACTTTATTGCACAAACACGTGCGACTAACTTTGGTCAAATCGTCAACACTTGTAGTAATATGTTTATTTCATCATTTGATATATTTTTGGTTAAAATTGTAAGCATGTATAAAGGGCAACGACAATGAACTGTCAACATTTTAGGTGTTATATAGGTCATTTGTATAGATTTGTAACAAAATGAAAGTTTGTTGAAAAAAATGGTTGGTTATATTGATGACGATTTGGCTAAAGTTACATTTTCCCATGCAATTTACCTTATTTATATTTACATTGGTGATGATGGTGTTTGCGACTAAAAACCATTTAATTATTAGTAATTGCATTGATGCGTTTTTACTAATGTGACAATTGGTATTTCTGTCAAATTAGAGAATACTATAACTAAATTTCATTAATTTGACATCATAAGTAAAAAACTTTTGTTTATACATTGTTAGCATAATAAAAGGTTGTTAACTCAAAAATGTTATTAATAGTTTGTGAGATACGATAACAATTTGTTAGACGTTAGTTACATTTTGGTGAAATTTTATTAATTGGTGATTAAAAGATGTTGAGTGTTTGTAAATTGTTATGATGTTGGTGTTACATAGGAGTGGGAAGGAAGATGGGATAGTGGCATGTCAAACTCTGTTACGACAGCGATCCGTGAAAGTGTGCGAGGGATGGCGATTGGTAAGACTAAAACTACTGAAAAAGCCGATCGAGCAACTGTTGAACAGGTGTGTGTCAGCACTTAACTTTTTATACCTGTTATTTACATGACCTCTTGAAAAATCAAACATGGATACCTTGTACTTGTATGAGTTTTGAATCTTTATTATAATTTGTCAGGCAATCGACCCTAGAACTCGCATGGTTTTATTCAAAATGTTGAATCGAGGTGTTTTTAACGACATCAATGGTTGCATTTCAACTGGAAAAGAGGTATGTTTTGTGTTACTGACCCGCTTCGTATCATCCTTTAGCAATTTACTTAACATGAGCCAGTGATTTATGTGGTATATTACTTCTGACCGTCAACTGATATATATTAAACAGGCAAATGTATATCATGCTACAAAAACTGATGGCCAGGAACTTGCGATCAAAGTTTACAAAACTTCTGTTCTTGTGTTCAAGTATGTTTTTATGCCAAATGTTGTATACTCATTTGGTTATATGAATTTTGATGATAATTGATACGTATGTATTTTAGGCATATGTTCATGATTTTTATTTTTTAATGACTGCAGGGATAGAGATCGATATGTACAAGGTGATTATAGGTTCAGACATGGTTATTGCAAGCACAATCCGAGGAAAATGGTGAAAACATGGGCTGAGAAGGAAATGAGGAATCTGATGCGGTAATATAATTTTCATTTTGGTACCGAGTATATATATCTTACGTGGCTACCCGAAATGGATGTAACTAGATGTGGCAAAATAGGTGGTTTGGGTGTCTATCTGGTTTAAAGGGGACGGGTTTGGGTTGAAACAAGTTGTTTGTCTTCCTGACCAACATTTGTTTTTTGCAATTTTGTTCATTTTTTTTTTGTTAGTTAATGCATTAAGGATGATAAGAAAAACTATGCAATTAGACAATTACAACAGTAAACTAGTTTTTTAAAATGCAAACATTTGGTGGTTGTAACCTCTGAGAAATAAAAGTACAGTTAAGGCGACTATCAACCCTTTTTGACCCATTTGACTCGTTTCTCTTTTAGCTAAGTTTTTTTTATTCGACCCAGGCAACATTTTCAGGGATCTCATTACTCAAAGGAACCTACTTTTATATGTTTTGAAAACCACTATTAAGTTACTGTATCTTATATTTCATTCTATTCAAACAAATATTTATTGGGATTAATGATTTAGAATGACTATTCATTTGCAGACTGAAGGCAGCTGGAATTCGATGCCCCACTCCACTTCTTTTAAGGCTTCATGTCTTGGTTATGGAGTTCATAGGTACATGGCGCCATTTACATTACTATAGATATGTTTACAATATGCTATCTTCTACTAAGATTTTAGCATCATGCCATTTATATTGTTATTAATATTTATATAAATATTTTGTATACATTCAGGCACCACAGGTTGGGCTGCACCTAGACTTAAAGATGCTGCATTGTCTCTAGATAGGTTGCGGGAAGGTTATTTTGAGGTAATTTGAGATTGTTTATCTAATGTTGTAGGTGACAATAAAAACTCATGGGCTAATCAAAGGGTCATTGTAGGTTATCCTTTTGATATTTATGGTCAGTCAAATAATTTTTTTCCGTTTAAGAGGATCCTTGACAATTGGGCGTATGGACGCCTATTTTAGATAAATTTGGGTTCTTGTTGAATTCAGTATTCGTGATATTTTTGGCATCCTATTAACTGTAAAAGAAGATATAAATTGTGGACAAGATTCTCAACTGTGAACTTACTCTCGAATTAGCTGATTAAAATGAATTAAAGTTCAAAATGACATATTTAGTTGATTTCAGCCGGGATACATATGCAGTTTTATATTCTTACTACTCTTTGTGTATCAAAATGTAGATGGTAACTATAATGCGGGTACTATACCAAAAGTGCAAGCTGGTACATGGAGACCTTAGTGAGTATAACATACTTTATCACGAGGTTAGTCATTTTATCTATTAATCTTTCTTATATGAACATGAATAACAACAAACACCCGTGATTTATACTAGTGCTTTCTTGATGGCAGGGTCATATGTACATCATTGATGTATCTCAATCAGTTGATCTTGATCATCCTCACGCCCTTGATTTTCTGAGAGAGGATTGTCTTCACGTATCTGTAAGTTGCTTGTAAATTCTATTGATGGGTAATCTTAACCCGTTTATTTGGAGATTGGCCAACCCATATTGTAGTTTGTTGATGACGGTCAAATGTAGAAAGTTTGCAAAAATGAATTGGGTTGAACAGGTTAAATATTTTTGAGCCATTAAAAGATGGATATGTATTCTGTTTAATTCATTTAGCAGCCAAAAACGCCACTGACTTTCTAAAATGTTGATATGTTTTGATATATAATACTTGTCAATAAAAAGCTAGTACTTCGTATTATAGAAAGGTTTTAAGATTGTATGCAACAACATGGGATAGATATACAACGAAATGACCCAATTGGAACAGATGTACAAAAATTGAACCAACCGGTGACATAAAAGCATCTTTTTTATGACTCAAATGAGTTTGTGTACATTTGCTGTAAAAACCTACAAAAACGGAACAATTGAAAAAATAAGTTGGCATTTTAATTTTTCATGTAAGAACCTACAAAAATTGGAAAAAATGCATTGACTGGCTGGCCCTTCCCGACCTGTTTTAACCCGAACCCAGTTCAAAATCTGCTTGATCCACCCGTTTGGCGCCTCTAGTAATAGCGTTGTATTCTGGATTACTTATTCAGTTTTAGTAATTATGTCAATGCTTTTGGGACGCAGGATTTCTTTAAGAAACGTGGAATTGCTGTTATGAATATCCGTGAACTGTTTGACTTTATTGTTGACCCGTCAATTAATGAAGATTCTGTGGACAGTTACTTGGAGGAGGTACAGTACAGTTCTTGCTACCATCATTTTTTTATCACCGTATCTTGCTTTCAAGGAATTATGGTAAATTATTGTTAATCAACATCAAAACATTTAGGCTCAAAAAAAAGTTCTGGCCAGAGGAGATGAGGTTTCTGCAGAGGATGAAATTGCAGATGCTGTTTTTGTCCAGGTGTGTGTAATCTATTTTTGGCTGTTTCTTGTTTTTGTTTGTGTTGAATTGTTTAGCAGTAATTTTGAATGAGTCAGACCCACTGAGGCACATACTAGTAGTGTTCACGGAAAAATTAAAACAAATAAATGGCTAACAAATTAACTTTCTGTCAAAATTTCAAAATATTTATGTAAATATGGACCTATATTTATCACCAACCGCTTTCATGGATGAAATTATAAACTCAAATGAAAGGGTAACAAGTTAAACGGTTTAAAAGTCTGCTTACATACCCGTATCTTTTTGTGTTTGCTACCTTCTAAATTGTTTTAAATAATAATTTGGATTTTTGTGCTGTTAGTGATAGTTTCTATATTTCCTTAACTGTTGATTGTATTTATGATATTAAGAAAATGTGTTTTTGTGGCTACTTTACCCATTTTGATCCATTTACTTGTAAATGGGTTGACTTAGTTGTTGTTAATCTCCAACAGGTGAAACACGTAGAAAAATTAGCTTAGTGGAAAAATAGAAAAAATTAGTAGAAAGTAAAATGGGTCAAGGCCGACCATGTTTAATTTGTATAATTAATAAACTTATATAACTTTAATGATCATGTTTAACATGCTAATTGCTAATTATATTAATGAAAAAATAAATAAAAAATAAATAAATAAGTAAATCAACACAAAAATATTTGGTCAACCCAACTCGGTACAAATACAATTACCTGCCGTATTGACTCAATACAGATTGTGGTCATTTCCCCACTTCTGCAGATTATTAATATTGCACTTGGTTCCAAGACCTTTTTTCACGTATTGTGGATCCCATTTCACAGTTCCCTTTTTAAGTAAACTTTTCTTTTGTTTTGATTTGTTTAGTCGTACATCCCAAAGACATTAGACAGTGTAAAACATGCCGAGCGGGATGTACAACGGCTAACCAGCGGTCAAGACACAGGAGATATGTATTATCAAACCATTACGGGGCTAAAACAAGCTCGTCTTATCGAAGAACAGCAACATCAAGAAGCAAATCTTCTAAAAGAAGATCCCCCTGCTGATCCAACAAAACATTCTAACTCACAAGATGACGGATCACAAACTGAAACTGATGATGAGGACTCCGAAGATGATGGATCTTTTTCTGATGATGATAAAATGACACCTTCAGAGAAAAAGGCAGCTAGAAAAGAGAATAAAAAGAAAGTAAAAGAAGAAAAAAGAGAAGCGAGAAAGACTAAAGTTCCCAAAGCTGTCAAGAAGAAAAAGAAGAAGTTGGCGAAAGCAAAGAAAACTCGTTAGAATCAGTTAGCTTCTATATGCGACAGTAGAGTTGAGTCTATATGGCAATTTTGGGGGAAAATCTGTATATTATGAGAATCTTAGTATAATTTAAGATCGTGACAAGAGTTATTTTCTTTTTTATGTTTATTATTTACTAGTGTTATTTGAACTGATGCAAAGTGGATTTGATGTCATGATAATGAAGTGTGTATGCATGTATCCAGGATGATATATACAAAGTGCAGAGCTGCAGATTATTCAGCAAATAAATTATGATAATTTACGCCACCTATGCGAGGTATAGACAGTGATACTATGTTTTTTCATGCATCTTTTGACATTAAAAGAATTTTCATTTATTCTTTTGGCTAGCCAGTATAATGAAATGGGGTCAATCTTCATGTGTTGTACTCCATTCATTAGCTTCCTCTAGTGAATGAATTGAGCTTATTGTATTATAGCTGCAAGCTTTCAGTAAAACAATAACTCTTACCATCACACACTTTTGTAGAGTAGCAATTTCAATCCATTTACCATGGAGTTGATCGATTGAGATTATGTTTCTAACATTACAATGGTGTAAACAAACATTTTTAGTAGTACAACGACCTCAAAGTATGTTTATAACCTTATAAGCCAAATATAAGGACTTAATAATCATAAACCTAAATCATATAAGTTTAAACAAATACTTATTTTACCAAATGGTTTGTATTCCAATGATCCTGATGTTGTGTGAGAACAAGTATATGCTACTTGAGCATTGCGGCGGGATGTTACCTTGAACCATCTGAATGCAAAAATATATTCTAAACTGTAATAACTTTTATATAATAAGAGAACATATAAATGAGAAAACTAATTCTTCTATTGACTAACGAGAGAGCTTAATTTTAAAATCGAGATTTTTTAGATTGGCCAATAAATGTCAAAATTTGACGTTCAATTTGGTCAAACTCATCTAAATTTCATCCAACAAAATAAATATTGAACAAAACACATCAGTCATTTTTTTTAATTAAAAAAATAAAAAATAAAATAAAAAAGAGATGGTAGTTAATAAAACTTTAGTTTTTAAATTTAAATAAGTCTTATTAGTTTTCATTTTTTTTTTAAATAACTTTATAAATTTATAAATACCCCTTAGACCTTATACCTATTAGACTTTATACTTTCTTTTTTGAAAAACCAGCATATATGTTATTGTTATTTATAAATCTTATTATCATTATATATTAAATTATTGTATATGTACGAAATTATAAATATCAAAATAAAACCACTAGTTACAGTTGTAAACGAATACATAAAATTGTACATATACGAACGACTCATGTTATCATCGTTATGAGAATTAGTAAGGTTATCCGAAAAGTTTTTTTTTTTTTTTTTTTTTTTTTTTTTTTTTGTTTTTTTTTTTGTTTCACTATCCGCGTTCAATAACGACTCATATTTGTCCTCTTTATAATTTTAACTCGCGTACACAAGTGTATAAATTAAATACGGAAAAAAAATTATTAACAAGAATATAAACATCAAAACGAAAACATGACCACGGATTACTGTGAGATGAAAATAAATGCACGAGATTGTACTTATAGCAACGACTCGTGTAATTCCTCTTTAGAATAAAGAAAAAGAAAATAAATAAATAAATAAATAAATAAATCCCGAAAAAGCTTTTTTTTTTTTTTTTTTTTTTGTTTTTTTTTTCTTTCAAGCGTCATTGTGCGCTATCAAACAGCATAAGACCAAAGTAAATACTTAAAAGAAATATTCTTCGGTAAGCTCATCAACTACTCAAAACCATACTCCGTATTTGCAAAATAAGTGTACCACACTTTACAAAAATTTAATTTAAGGTACTCCACTATTTATTTCTCATTAATGACCCAACTTTTGTATTAGTTGAATGTAGACAATTTGATGGATATTAGTCACCACACAACCATACTTCATTTTTTCCGACCATCATTCGCTTTTTTTTTTTTTTTTTTTTTTTTTATTATCGCATGTTTTCATTTAGTGTTATAAACACAACACTCTACTGGGACACCCCAATCAGTAAATGATTTAGAAAAATAAAATTGAATGTTTTAGACATCTATAAACCATCCTTAAATTGCACGAACTTAAATGATAAATTTTTGATAATATGAAAGATGAATGAACTACTCCATAAATAGTAGCAACCTGTACCATAAGTTACGTCTGTTATGTTCCAACTTCACCACAAGAATCGAGCCACACCCCAATTACCTTAAGTAAATACCAGGAAAAGACTTCTATCTTCTGATAATGAACATGCATGTATTACAGATTCATATAATGCCAGCCTCGTAGATATACTACAAGATACTATTTTTACTAAAAGGCAATGAAATCATAGAAAAAACATGAAAAATATAGTCCTAATACCTACTGTTATTGATCTATGGCTTAAACTACATCCAAATTAGAGTGAAAAAAAAGTTTATGAACACAGAAAATGAAAACATGTGGTAAAAAAAAAAAAAAAAAAAAAAAAAAAAAGCCGGAAGTTGGCCGGAATTTGGTTGGAGAAGATGAAGTATGGTGGTGGTGACCTAATAACCTATAAATTGTCTAACATTGCAACTAAACAAAAGTTGGGTACATTAAATTGAGAAATAAAAAGTGGAGTACATTAAATTGAAATTGGGTATAAGTTAGGTACACTTTTGTGCAATTTGCCCAATAACTTTTTAGTGGCAAATAATGGTGAATTAAAAGAAGAGTGACAAAATAACTCTTTTGGTATATTTTGAATGGCGAAATTGGACTTTTAACTTGACTTAGAATCAAATGAGAAATATAATTAAGATGAGAAGAATGAGAAGAAACTACAACCACAAATATTAGATGCACCCATGAAAAATAGATGCATCTGCTATTATTTCTCTTTCCTTATTTGAAATATGTGGCTATAATTTTTTCTCGCTCTTCTCATTTCATTAATTCTTTTCGCTAGATCCATGCTCCTTTTAACTTTCCTATTAATATATTCTCTACTTTGTTTTTCTCTCTCTCAAAAAAAGTCGTCTTCTTTCTCAAAAAAATGAAACTCAATCTTCTTCCTCAAAATACCTCCATAATTTTTGTAAGGATAAGAGGCATTAAGACATGATCACCACCTCTAACCGGGTAAGACCTTCAAGATCTGCCTCTGTCTGACTCGTAAAAANGCGCCAAAGTCAGACTGAGATCTGACTCAAGAAGACACAGAGGCGGTAAGACGTTTTTTGTGAAAAACAAACACAGCCTTAGTTATTTAGAGTTTATGTATTTTGTTATGTGTATAACTGTGGTGTAATGTCTATGTGTGTATAATTATTTTTAAGTTATAGTTTTCTAGATACTTTAGGATTTTAGTGACTTATTCCGCTGTTCGAAACTAGTTTATCTGAAGCTAGTCAGAGATTAATTTATTAAAGTTAATTTCAGGAAGTCCCTAAGAGTGCTTTTAAAATGTTGTCTTATTTGCAGCCACCACCACCACCACTTTTCTCAAGTTTGGTTTGTTCATTTTTATTCACTTATTTAAAGTTTATGTATTTTGTTTCGTGTATAATTGTGGTATTAATGTCTACTTGTGTATAATTAATTTCTTAGTTTGTTAGACTTTTGCAGATACTTAAGGATTTTAGTGACTTACTGTATTTCGTAGTTCCAAACTAGTTTATTCTATAAAAAGTCCATCCGAGATCAATTTATTAGAAGTTATTTACGGAAAGTCCCTTAAACTGCTTTTAGAATGTTCTATCTTATCAAGTTATGAATGTGAATAACTGATTAGTATTTTGAGAAATATTTGACAAAAAATCGAAGCATTTCTCCTTTACTCCAGTTACCAATCATGCTAGCTTGTTTTGACCCGTCTTCTTGTCATCTAAATAATTTTTCTGTATCTATATGTCAAACATGATTGCGAATGCGTGAATCACTGTCATAAGGACTAGAATTTCAGTTTAACAGATATTTCAGTTGAACAGGATCATTGAATGGCATCTTCTTCAAACTCATCCGTTCAAAAGAGCTTTAAGTATGATGTGTTTTTAAGCTTCAGGGGTGAAGACACCCGTAANGTCATCTAAATAATTTTTCTGTATCTATATGTCAAACATGATTGCGAATGCGTGAATCACTGTCATAAGGACTAGAATTTCAGTTTAACAGATATTTCAGTTGAACAGGATCATTGAATGGCATCTTCTTCAAACTCATCCGTTCAAAAGAGCTTTAAGTATGATGTGTTTTTAAGCTTCAGGGGTGAAGACACCCGTAAAAACTTTGTCGATCATCTTTATCATGCTCTCAAGGATAAAGGCATTTACACATATAAAGATGATGAGAAAATCCAGAAAGGGAAAAGAATCAGTGATGATCTCTTACAATCCATTGAAGACTCGAAATTTCACATCATTGTTTTTTCCAAAAACTACGCTTCTTCGTCATGGTGTTTGGAAGAGCTTGTCAAGATTATGGAGTGTGAGAAGATGTCTGAACACACTGCTTACCCTGTTTTCTATGATGTGGAACCCACCGAAGTCCGCAAACAAAGTGGGGCTATTGGTGAAGCTTTTTCCAAACATGAAAAAGAAGAGGCCGCTGGGAAATGGAGAGAGGTTTTGAAAGAAGCATCCGATTTGGCTGGGTGGGTGCTGAAGAACACTCTTGATGGGTAATTTCCTACTTTTATTTGTTGCTAATATGTGTTGAACAAGGTTAATGGATAAAAGATTATTATTACAGTACTATGTTTTAACTTTAATATATGATTGTATGTTATAGATCTAAAACGCTGTGTGTGTTCTATTGTGTATGCTAAACAGATCTTGTTTTTACACACACAGGCACGAAGCTAAATTCATCAATAAAATTGTTCAACAGATTTCATTAGAGTTACGTTCCATCAATTTCGGCTTTGATGAAAAGTTAGTCGGCATGGAGACTCGAGTAAAAGACGTTGTTTCAGCTTTAGAACCTGGTACTGATGAAGTTCGCATGATAGGGATCAAGGGCATGGGAGGGGCTGGGAAGACAACTACAGCGAGAGCTGTTTTTGATCATCTATCTGCTGATTTTGAAGCTAAAATCTTTGTTGAGAATGTGAGGGAAGTTTCAAAAACTTCTATGTTTGGTTTGAAGAAATTACAACAACAAGTCCTTTCAAATGTGCTAAATGAACAAGTCACTCTAGATAGTGTTGATGATGGGAAAAACATGATGAAAAAGAGTATGTGCGGTAAAAAGGTTCTTCTTGTTCTAGATGACGTGGATCACATAGAACAACTTAAGGCGTTAGCCGGTGAGCCTAAATGGTTTAAGCCAGGAAGTAGAATCCTCATTACAACAAGAGATGAGCAAGTATTGGTAGCACACAGAGTGAACGTGATTAGTGATATTGTTCTCTTATCAAAGCTGGAAGCTATTTCCCTCTTTAGTAGGTATGCATTTGGAAGAGAGAATCCACTTCAAGGATATGAAAAGCTGTCAATAAAAGTTGTACGTTATGCTGCTGGTCTTCCCTTAACAGTGGAAGTCTTGGGTTCATTTCTCTGTGGTAAAGATATGTTTGAATGGAAAGATGCTATAGAAAGACTAAAAAATATTCCCTTGAAGGAGACTCTGGAAAAGCTAGAATTAAGCTATATTAGTCTCGAGGATGATTATAAGGAAATCTTTCTAGACATTGCATGCATATTGAAAGGCGAGAGCAAAGAAGATGCAATCAGAATTCTTGAAAGCTGTGGATTTCATGCTAGAAATGGTTTAAAAGTTCTTGAGCAGAGATCTCTGATAACTATTTCTAAAGATGAGGTTTTGGGCATGCATGACCATATAGAAGAAATGGGAAAGAACATTGTTCGTCGTTCACGTGAGCCTAACGAACATAGTCGACTGTGGATTGATGAGGAAATTGAAACTATATTGGCTAATGACATGGTAAAGATATGTTTACTTGTAAGGTAGAGAAAACTAATACATTTTAATTTGTTATGACTTCTGACATGAGGTTTCTGGACATTGTTTTTGGATTGCAGGGTACTGAAGCAACAAGATGTCTAAAACTTAATAAGTCAAGAGGAAATGCGAGAATTGTTATGAAAGGTCTTGGAAAAATGAAGAAGCTTCGATATCTTGAAGTGAGTTTTGCAAACTATTATTTTGCAACAGGATGTCTAAAACTTAATAAGTCAAGATGTCTTAATGATACCAGGCAATACTTTTCAAACTCTTTAAGATATCTTAAATGTTCGAATTACCCTTTCTTGTATTTACCCAAAACATTTGAAGCAAACAATCTTGTTGGACTTGAAATAGTGTGGGGCAGAAGAATGGTACAACTTTGGAAAGATGGAAAAAAAAAGGTAGAATAATTGTTGAATGGTTGTTTTGCATAATTTGTAATAATTCTATTAATTTATTGGTTTGTTAATAGGCTAATATAAATCTTTTTTCTTGTTTTCGTTGGCAGGTTCTTAAAAAACTCAAATTCCTTTCTCTCGAAGAGACAAAATTGACGACCTTTGACTTTAGGATTACTCCGAATCTCGAGACGTTATCTCTAAATCATTGTCCTAATTTAGTAGAACTTTGCATGCCCGCTAGTTGTCAAAAGCTCAACTACCTCTATATCAGTAACTCAAAGTTAAGAAGTTTTGACCTTGGGTTGACTCCGAATCTCGAGACGTTATCTCTAAAGAAAGCTTATTATTTAGAAGAACTTTACATGCCTTGTCAAAAGCTCAAGCATCTCAACATCAGTCACTCAAAGTTAAGAACCTTTGACCTTGGGTTGACTCCAAATCTCGAGACATTATCTCTTAAAAAATGTGCTCATTTTGAAGAACTTCATGTGTCTGTTGCATGTCCATATCTCGAGACATTATCTCTTTTGAATTGTGCTCATTTTGTAGAACTTCACGTGTTTGCTGCATGTCCAAATCTCAAGACCCTCTACCTTTCTAATTCAAGGTTGAGGAGCCTTGACCTTGAGCTGATTCCAAATCTTGAGAGTTTAGATCTTGCAAATTGTAATGAGTTGGTAGAAATTAACGCTCCCGTTGGATGTCTGAAAAGAGTTGGCTACTTAAACTTAAGTGGTTGTTTGAGATTTACCGATTTTGTGTTTCGCGATAGATCAGAACAGAGTCAGGTTAGTCGCTCTTCAGCTATTTTAAATCTGGATGGTGAGTCCCTAGATTTTTGCCCATGGCACCCCAACAGTAATCTCCCAAAGTGGCGGTTTAGTTGCTATTATGAAGAGTATCTACCGTCATCAGTTGGAAATATTGAGAAGCTTGTTTCTTTTGGTTTGTGTGCTTGCACAGACTTTAAGAAATTTTCTGACATGATTTGTAGTTTACGCTGTTTAAAAAAGCTTAGCCTCAAAGGCGATATCCCAGAGTTTCCCAAAGATCTTGGTCAGTTAGAATGTCTAGAGGAGCTCTTTTTGTTATCAATAGAGATAAAACATCTTCCAGATAGCGTTTGTATGTTAAAACATCTGAAGTATCTGAATCTTCATTTTTGTCTTCTTCTTGAGAAGTTACCTGAAGATCTTGGCCGATTAGAATGTTTAGAATATCTAGATATAACAGATACAGGCATAAGACATCTTCCGCAAAGCATGTTTGGGTTAAAAGGTCTGCTTATCGCCGCACCTCCAGAGCTTCTGGAGTTGTATGATTTTCCTTCAGAGATAGAAACAACCACAAGCTCTACCATTTGGTGAGTTAATAACAGGCACTTTCTCTGTTTTCTAAATTCATTTTCTCTTATATTTTAATATAGAATTTGATAGTGGCCGACAAAAATTATTCAAACAAAATAACAAATTTTTAGAAAGAAAAAAAAAAAAAAATTAAATTACACACTGGTGCTGATAGTTTATACAAAATTACAGATTTGGTTTCTGAATATCAAAATTTACAAGAATGGTCTTAAATTTAAAACGTGTTACACTTTTGGTCCCTTATTGTGTTAAAGATGTAAGAGTTTCAAAAGGATGCTAGACGGTACATAGATAAAATAAATATGGATTTTCTTAAATTTGTGACTCTCGTGCCTGTTTTTATAGATTCTCCATTTTGTCGATTGCAAATGAATTTCATGCTAAAGGCGCAATTCCATATAAGCTAAAGTAGTTTCTTGGTTTTTCAGTTACTAATAATTAAAGATTCATGCAAACAGATTAAGAAATGCCAAGACAATGGGCCCGGTTCCATTACCCACCAAGAAGAGAATCTATTGTGTGTTGAAATCCCCTCATGTTCAAAAAACGCGAGATTCCATTTTGAGATTAGGACGCATCAAAGGCTCATTGATATCCTACACCCAACTGCACAAACCATCGACTCTTTGATGCAGCTTGATCTACCTGTTGGTTTCGATGTCGAGGTTAAGTTTTAGAAGTGAATTTCAAGTCCTCTTTTTGGTATTAAATGTTGTTATTTACACTTTTATGTAGTAGATTTGTTACTTGTATCATTGTTGATTAAAGGAATGGTGTTTATTAAAATATTTTGTAAGGTCATAACCTTGAAACGATGTGATGCAGTTTCACAATCAAATGGCTCAAGAGATCGGGATTCACAAAAGCTTTAAACCTTCTTGGTTTCTTATTTGATTCAAACTCAAAAACTAATTTAAACAAAACACCAACCCCCTATTTATACTAATCCTAGCACCACTAAAATAGAAAACAAATCAATCAATAATTGCCTAATAAGAAAAAAAGATAACTTATAAAAATAAAAGATAACTTAAACTAAACCGCATCA